>CAUYQU010026618.1:0-32205 GCA_963574635.1 Cheracebus regulus | reverse complement strand
TGCATAGCATTTCACAGGTTTAAATAAAATATTGGTTGGCTGCTTATTTGTTATTTTCATCCCCTATTCTTTCCTGTCTCCATTGTTAAACACAATTATTGGCATAAAAGAGGTTTTGAATACCCATTTTTAGACTGTATTCTAGCCTGGGTAATAAAACAAGAATCCCATTCTCTCCCCCTCTTTCTCTTCCTCTTTCTTTCTCTCTTTCATTTTTTCTTTCTTTTGCTCTTTCTTTTTCTCCTTTTTCTTTCTTTCAAAATAAAAAATAATTAAAAAAAAGAAGGATATAGCTGATTTGTAAAACTAATCTAGCTGTCTCTACTTTTTAATAACTTTGTTTAATCTGCCAGAATTATATAATTCCTAATTTAACTAATTTATACCACTATCACCTTTTGTGTTTCTCTTGAAAATATTTTACCTTTGTTCTATTTATCCTCCCTCCCTCCTTCCTTCTCTTTCTCTTTTTCTCTCTTTCTCTTTTCTTTTCTTTCTCTTCCTTTCCTTCTTCCCTTCTCCTTTCCTTTTTCCTCTTTCTTTCTTTCTGCCTCTGTTTTATTGGCAAATTTGTTTCATCCATACTCTTCATTGTTTTTAAATTTTGGAAGGAGATTCAAAAGCAATTCATTGTAATTCTAATATGTATTTGTTACCTTTCTAATTAATACATACATTTAATTTTGAAGTCTAAATTATTCAGTAGCATACTTCCTAAAACTAAGAAAAATCATTATTTCATTTATTACTCACTTAAAGTTCCTTTCTCAAGCCACTACACATTCTTTGTTGCTATTTTAAAAGTTAGAGTTACATGTTTTTTAACAGTCAATTTTATCAGCATATTTTATCACTAAAGATGCATCTATTCCATTGTTTCCCTAATGGTGCACTTCTGTTTATTTCAGTTAATCACTTAATACTTTTTTCAGAGAAATTCTGTATGTATTAACAGTTTGCCCATTAAAAGAAGAAAGTACCTCACTGCCTGCATTTATTTAATTTTACCTAAACATGCTCTTTGGGACTGAAGCAAATTTGAGTGAGTTTTCAATGTGAAAAAAAAATCAAAAACTGTTCTTGGAGTTATTTCTAAACAGAAGTAACATCAGAATCATCTGAATCATCAGCATTGTCTATATGGAAAAATCTAATTCATCAAATGAATCGTTAGCCAATGATTGAGAATGACAATATCGTACATCGGAATGCTACATTTTCTAGGATTTAATATTTTCAGAGATCAAGAATTAGTATATTTTATAAACAGAAATATTACTAAAAACAGAATGTTATAAATAAAAATTATGTCTTTTGTTTCCGAAGTTGATATACTAGAGCAAAGTGAAAATAATAATTAAAGTGAGCATTTTGTGGCAAAGTTATCTCTGGGTAAGCACTGCAGTCACAGGTGCTACTGGCCAGCATTCTCTGGGTAAAGTGGAAAAGGCTTAAAATCACTTATTAGGTGTAGGTCTCAAAATACCTTTAAGTTTGCTTGAACTCTAGCCTGCTATCTTTCCAGAATATACATTTCTAACATACTTCAGTCCTTTGGATTAATCAGTGTTCCTTTGAACCTACTGCTGGTGAGAAGTCTGCTGTCACTCAAAGTGTTGTATTAATAGAGTAACTTCTTCATACTGATAATATTCATGATGATGTTCTACAGTTTCACTTCCTTGTGACTGTGGGTGGATTTATTCTGCTTAATTTATACTCACCGGAAACTAGCAAATTATTGTTATTTTTTGTTTTTATTACAATGATGTTTTTAATTTTGACATCTGCATTTAGTTACTTTGTATATTCATCTAATCTTAAATTCTTCCTTCCTTTCTTCTCTTCCTTTCATTCTTTCCTTTTTGTACTTTACTGTTATATTTTACAGCTTGCTTTATTTCATTGATTCTAGAGCCTACATATGCTAATTTATATTCGTTTTCAAATTTCACAATTATTTTCACATTTCCTAAACTAATTCTCAGAATGTAGTTTTCTTGCTTATAGGTCTTCATTTCCTTATGTATTTTAGATATTATTTTTCTCTTGATTTTATAGCTCACCTTCCCTATTAAAGTACTCATTTGGATTTTTTTTCCTACTCTGCCTCCAAAGGTCCTCTCAGGTTGATGGCCTAGAAAGTCTTAGTATCACAAATGTGATACTGTGTCAAAGTCTGATCCAGTATTTGAGTCATATTGGTCCAGATTTTTTCTATTAATGTATACCAGCTTTTTAAAGTTTCTTCAGGTAAAAGACTTTGTAGAAATCAAAGCCTTTTAGGTTGTGAATCTGAACCTTACTTCATTAAGTGTGTCTGGCTTACGTTCTTTGCCTGCACTGGGGCATTTTCTTTAAATAAGACGCTGATTATGCCCTTTGGATTCAAAATCCAAAAGCTTGTTGCCAATTCTCATCCTTGGTGAATAGACATGATTATTGCGGTGTCTATTTTTAAAATTACCTATTTTCTGTTTTCTATTTATGTATTATACGTTTTGGATTCAAATTCCAACAGCTTGTTGCCGATTCTCTTCCTTGATGACAAACATAATTTTTGTGTTCATGTCTCTTTTTTAAAGTATCTATTTTCTCTTTTCTACTTATGCATTTTCTGTCATTGCTATGTGTTGGTTAAATGCAGTTGGTAGTTCTGTAAGCATCAACACTAACAAATTAGTGAACATAATTTTTTTAAAGTGCATTTAATGAAATATAGATTGAGCATCATCTTTTCCATACTTCTCATTTTCATTCTAACATATGTAACGATTGCAAAATGGAAACATTTTTAATTCAAGTTCCAAAGCTTGAACTGCCACAGTATGACTCACTCGAGTACATTTAGTGATTGTAGAAAACCCCTCTATTACTGTCTATATCCAGATGAACAAACCCTGCATGTCACACACGCAAGTTTATGCACAGTAAAATGCTGCTTTCATTCTTTGCCCGGTCTGTTGAATTGAAGTTTATACTGCAATCAAAAATTATTTGTTTTAACTAAGGAATTATTTTCTCTCTACTTAATTTTATATTTAAAAAAAGATGATGTTGCAACTTCTCAGAAGTGTTTACCTTCCAGATACTAAAGAATTAGCAGCACCCTACAGCTGGAAACAAACAAGCAAAATGGGTGCAAGGTATCAAGCAAGTCAACAAATATCACTATTTACTCTAAAGCGAAAGCATCATTTACCATTCCATTTCAGCTCAGTCAGTTTAGGCAGCGACCATACCCTGATGACTGCAGTCTGCTGTGATGTTTTTTCATCTGTGAACTCATCACAATACTATACATAAAAGAATTAATTCCCTAATCTAAAACCTCTGCCAGTGAAGGACTATTGTTGACAAATTCCCCTTGTTCCCTTCCTCCCAGCAGATTATCTCTGAAGTGCCCATCAATCCTATACTTGTGCAGGCTTTAGTAAATGTCCCTGTTTTTATAGCTGATGTCTCACTTGTCCTTCCATTATTTTAATTGCCTGGAAAGCCACATCTCTAATACGGCCACATGCCCAGCGTTGTTGAGTACAGATCAGAAATGGCAGAGTCTTCATTTTCTAGCCAAAAAAATACAACTGCCACTCCAGTTGCCATATTCCTGGGTATTTTATTCCATCAAGTTTAAGAAAAATCTATTACCCCCAATACCGCTTTGTTTCCTGTTTCTGAGTTCTGGTTGCATAAGCTAACTACAAGGGTTTCCACACTCATGACAGGACTTCCTTCCCAACTTGATTCATTTCCAGGCTTGTAAAAGTAAATGGCTTATCGACATGTGAGATTCAGTTCCTATGCTCTCTCTGTAAGAATAGGGAAAAAATGTGTGCCCTAGTCAGGGAAGAAAAGTGTATGTCTCTTTAGAATCTTCGATTCAATATTCTTTCTAATAATATCACTCATATGATATTAGCTCAATACAAGTATTGGAATTTAATACACAGTATAAAGCAAAACACTCTTGGGAAGTAAAATATAAATACACTTCAACATTAACTTTGTAAATTTATGGCCTTTATCTTTATATTTAAATAACTGTGTTTTTGTGTATGATTTAAGTTAAAAGATAGATTTCTTCACTTATAAAATGGGAATTATACTTTTCATTTCATTTTGTTGATATGAAAATTTAATGAAATAATATACCAAAGTTTTTTGAACCTTAGTTCCTTAAGAATCATCTGGACACATGTTAAAATGCAGAATAAATATCCATTAGATATTCTTATGCAGGATCTGGGACACAGACAAGATAATGCATTTTTTTTTCTTTTTCTTTTCTTTTCTTTTTTTCTTCTTTTGGTAAGGATCACACTGATTTGGATGTTAGTAACCAGTGGGCAACTTGAAAATTATTGATAAATACAATTAATTATCACCGTGCTGCTACATATTAAGGATTCTGTAGATGCCAATCATTATCATCTTTTTAATATGCTATGGATTGAACTATAATGTGAGATTGGTGATACCTACAGGTACTCCATCACTAGAGAGCAGGTAAAGCTATTAGCCAGGAATGACTGTAAGTAACCCTGCCTGATTCCCGTCCTGTTCTGGATCCCTTGATAAGTCATTATCCTTGTATGGAGTGTCTGACCATGTTCTAAAATTATGAATCTCACATTCCACTGGTTTATAATATTGAGGTGCTCAATGAGTAAATCTCATTTTATTTGTATTTTTTCAAAATTCTGTCCTTAAATATTCCGTTAGATTGGACAACACAGAGTTCCACATTTGAATGCATTCTTCTCTGCTCTTTGCATTTCTGAATACTTGGAACCAATCTGAGTGGTTTTAGAAGTTAATCAGTCTTCTAAACTTCTCTCCCTGATGTCTTGTTTTGATTTTTTTCAATGCCTGAGAATGGTCTCTATTCTTTGCTTCATCATTCAATTTTATTTTCTCTCAACAGTCCCATTGATAAATAAAAAAATAAATAAACCTCCTTTCACTTAAAGTAAATCTAGCCTGTTTTAGGTAGTTGCATGATAGCGACTCATTATTCACTAAAAGTGGTTTTAAAATTAAAATATTAAAATAGCTAGAATCATGAAAGATATAAACAAATTGCTTTTTAGGCAACTTAACATGCTATATCCTTGATTTCCTATTAATATCAATGGTAATTATTGGAATTGTGGAACTTGGTTTGATTTCAAACAACTGTTTTAATAGAGCCACTCAAAGGCAAAAGTATAATCACATACTGCCACTCTTATGTGATTCATAGGAATCATGACCACAGGTCATTCTACATGTGACAGCACAAACCAACATGTAGATAACTCATTCTTGGATTGCAGGTACAATGACTTACTAAGATGAAAATAAGAAAATAAAATAACTAGTTGTCCCTTGAAAATTTTATTTCTGAAAATTTGCCTTATAGCTATTATTTATCATTGGAAGACAGCATAGGAAAGGGCGTTTTGCAGCTGTTGGCTACATTTCTAAGGGTAGTAAAGACTCAGCTGCCAAGTTGCAACATGCATCTGGAAGGAAAAAGTAATGAACCAAAAATACAGAGATGAATGTTGAAAGAAAAGGTGGAAAAAACTGAAAGAAGATGTCCATTACTTTACAGTTGTGTCCAGGCTTGTCTCCATCCCTAAATAATCTTACATGACAGATCTGACTCTGGGTTATGCCTAGGGGCTGCTAAGTAGAATTAACATTACTCTCTGGTCATTGTATTATGCACCTGTACCTATAGCCCCAGCTACTCAGGAGGCTGAGGTGGGAGGATCCCTTGAGCTGGGGAGATGGAGGTTGAAGTGTGCTGAGATCAGGCCACTGGACTTCAACTGGGCAACAGAGACCCTGTCTCAAACAAAACAAAAAAAAGAAAACAAAACAAACAAAACTTAAATATTTTGCTGGAGTTACTTAATGCTCTAAATTTTTTTAAAAGTCAAGTTTCCCAGGACAATTACATTTTGGTCATTCAATGTAATTGATGAAAAGAGTGATTTAAATATTTTATGAAAATTATGATTTATTTTCTAACTAATTATTATGAATTCCATCTACTTAGGAAGTTTCTAGAGATATTCTAGTGGTAGACAATTGTGTTTGATCCTGGAAAGTAGAGTTATCTACTCAAAGCAATTGCCAAAATATTAACCATAAATATCCTTCCTCTCTCAACCCTTAAAGAAATAAATATAATTCACTAATGTGTTCATTTATTTTTAAACAATTTATCTATTGACTGCTATGTATCCTACTTGATGTTTAGAATAGGGATGAAGTAATAAATATGTGATTTATTAAATAAGCATTTACTAATCTGTTGGACTAAGCACAAAAGAAAGAGCCCAACAGATCACAATTTCTGATTAAATATCTGTTGACTCAATAAATAATTCCTCAAAGAAATGTGATTCAATGACTAACTCTTCCCTGAAAAAAGAAAAACAATACTGTCTTCGGTTTTCCTAAGTTTATAATTTATCTATATGTACAAGAGCTTTTTTGAACAGCATGTCTTAAATCACTGATAATTAGCCAAGACAGGAAAAGTCACACTCCTGTTGACTGAGATTTGGTACCTGCATGAATGGCTTACTTTTAGGTAAAAGTAAAGAAGAAAAAAATAATCCAGTTTCAGCAGAAAGTCTAGCAGATTTAGTGATTAATTTAGTGAGCCTGGGTAAAGAAGACTATTTTATGCATTTGAGGGGCAAATTTTAAATTTATTTTATTAAAGTAATAACTGGAAAATGGGCATGTCATTTATATTTTTAAAATTTTTTTGAAATTCCTACTTTATAGGCCAATGTACTCAATAATTTAGACAGTTTTGTTTTGTTCTTTCCTTCCAGCATTAGTCAAATTAACTTTTCTTCAACTAAGCAACAAAAGAATTTGTTGAATGATGTTCACTAGACATGCTGAAGTAAAAAATTGACCGTCAGGTTTCCATGAGCCACCCTGCAACTCTACACAGTAATTATATTTAATCTATTTCTATTCATTTGTCTGTTTCAAAATATTTCATATGGCTGGTAAGGCCTAAGAGGCCTATTATCATTCCATTTAGGTATCAATTCCTTGATAAACTAATGAAAGGCATAGCTCAGCATGTTGCAGTTTCACAGTCTGGTTAAAAAGTATAACCATTTCAGATACACTCAGAACAAAGTAAAATAGTTCAAGAAGAGTGAAAAAGAAAGCCACACATGAAATTGGAATATACTGTCAAACTAGGTTCAAAAACAACAAAAAACTATTAAAGATATTCAATTCTCTATCAAACAAAGGTGGTAGGTGAATGCTAAGGAAGCCACATACAGAAGATCAGAATTGTTTCAGAAATAAGTAGAAAAAAAAGAATGGTTTAGAAAAAATAGACAGATAGGAGGCAGAACTTAGTTGCAGTTCCTACTTGGACAGACAGAGCAGTGTGTGGAAACTCAAATTGTTGTGAACTTTTGCTCCAAGAACTACCCAAGGAGCATACCAGAAAAGCTGAGAAAATCCACAGACCCTTTGAAGGAAGTGGCTTGCTTCTGCAGGTTCTGTGAGACAGCTGAAAATCTCAGGGTCCAAAGTGTGAGAAGGGAATCAACTGTCCCTGCAAACACACATTCTCAATGGGGAATCTGAAGGTTCAGATCACAGGAGAAGGATCTGACCTTACCCGGAGCTGAGACGAATTTAGAAAGCTGAATAAAACAAAAGGGTAGAGGAAGCAGCAGAAAAGCCCTGATGGCACTGTGTCCCCAGCAAAGCCATTCCTGACTTTGTCCTGGAGGTGTCCTTGGGGAGGGATTCCAGTGGAATTAGGAAAAGACCACAGGGAGAAGGAAACTTCCAGCTGAGCTTCCTAACTATTTTGACTGAATTCAAAATTTCCTGGCTAGAATCTAGGGGAGGGGGCAAACTGGGAATCCATACACAGACACAAAAGCCATGGCAGGTAGGGAGGCGAGGAACCTGAAAGTTCTGCTTGCTTTCTCAGTGGGAAGTCTTGTAGTCTGGGGCAAGTTCTCAGCCCTGCTCACTGGCTTCCAGAAAATAAACTCAGTGTGGCTGGGGGAGCATAGTGAGAGGAAGACTGGCCTTTTGGGCTGTGTAGGAGCTGGGGGAGGCCTGTCACTGTTGGCTTTCCTTCACTTCGCAGGTGATCTGTATGATGCCGGAGAGGCAGTAATAATCCTCCTGGTAACATAACCTATCAGCGTGAGAAACACCCTCCCATCTCCCTAACCCAGGTTAATCCTCCTTAACCCTGTTAGGTCAGACACACCTAACCCTGCCACTACCCTGGTAGCCAAAAACAAAGACATAGTCTCTGGAGAGCTTTATGAACCCACCCACCACCTGGGAAACCTGAATATTTATCCAGGCAACCCTAGGGCTAGCTTGTATTCACCCCCCGATTCTACTGCAACTGATGCTCTCTAGAAAGCACCACCTCCTGGATGGAGCCCAGCCAACACAAAACTGGTGCACTAAACAAAACTATGACCAAGGTCCCACAGAGTCCACTTCACTCCCCGGTTACTTCCACCAGAGCAGGTGCTGGTTTCCATGACTAAGAGACCTGAAGATGGATCACATCACAGAACTCTTTGCAGACACTCTCTAGTACCAGCCAGGAGGCCAGAAGTTGTGCTGAGTGGCTAGATCCAGAAGAGAAATAACAACACTGCAATTTGGCTCTCAAGAAGTTCTATCCCCAGGGGAAGGGATAGAGCACCACATCAAGGGAGCACCCAGTGCGATAAAAGAACCTAAACAATAGCCCTTGAGTCCCAGATCTTCCCTCTGACACAGTCTAATCAAATAAGAAAAACCCAGAAAAACAGTTCTGGTAATATGACAAAACAAGGTTCTTTAATACCCTCAATAGATCACACTATCTCATAAGCAATGAATCCAAATCAAAAAGAAACCTCTGAATTGCCAAAAAATACAAATAAAACAAATCAGAAGGCCAATTATTAAGCTACTCAAAAAGGCATCAAAGAAACTGAATATCGATTTATGGAAATAAAAAAGCAATAAAATAATAATATAGAATATGGACAGAAGAATCTCCAGAGATACTGACTGGAGCATAAATAAAAAACAGTCACATCTTTGGAAATGAAGGACACACTTAGAGAAATGCAGAAGACAGTGGAAGGTCTCAGTAACAGAATCAAACAAGTAGAAGAAACAACTTCAGAACTCATAGACAAGGCTTTGAAATTAACCCAATATCACAAAGATGAAGAAAAAAGAATTTAATAAAATGAACAAAGCCTCTAAGAAGTTTGGGGTTATGTTAAATGACTAAAACTAAGAATAATTGTTGTCTCCTGCATGTTCTTATTCATAAGTGGAAGTTGAACAATAACACATGGACACAGGGAGAAGAATATCACATACCAGGACCTGTTGGTGAGGGACAAGAGAAGGGAGGGCATTAGGACAAATATGTGGGGCTTAAACCGTAGAGGGCAGGTTGATGAGTGCAGCAAACCACCATGGCACATGTATACCTATGTAACATACCTGCACATTCTGCTCATGTACCCCAGGACTTAAAGTATAATTTTAAAAAAAAAGGAAATTCTTTACTGAGATATTAGGAAGTTAGATTAAAAATTCTTGCTAGGATTATAAGAAATGACAGATACAGTATATTTTTGATATGCTGGCAGCTACCAGGTGCTGTTTAGAATATTCTTGTCTGGTTAGAGGTAGGTTAGTGTAGTATGTAATAGAAGATGGTATATTACATGAGGATTTGAGTTCAGGTAATGTCATATGTAACTGAATGACTGTGAATCCCCTGATTTAAAAACATTTTTTATAATAAACAGTGCTTCTACAAAAGAGAGAGAGAGAGAGAGAGAGAGTAATTCGTGTTCAGAGCAAAAAGAGAAATCTAAAACTTTAGAAAACATATGTCAGGAAAGCAAGTCAAGCACCTCTGGCCTTCCTGGTAGATCTCCAGACACTCAAATACAAGAAGTTCAAAGAACACCCAGAAAATTCTTCACAGAAAGATTACTGCCTAGGCACAGTCATCAATTTATCTAAAGTCAAGATGAAGAAAAGAATCTTAAGAGCAGTGAGGCAAAAGCAACAGGTGACCTATAAAAGAAAACCTATCAGATTAACAGCAGATTTTTCAGCAGAAACCATACAAGCTAAAAGGAATTGGGGACATATCTTCAGTCCCCTTGAACAAAAAACATTTATCAGCCAAGAATTTTGTATCTAGAAACTAAGCTTCATAAATGAAGAAAAGATACAGTCTTTTTCAGAAAAACAAATGCTGAGAGAATTCATTACTACCAAGACAGTACTATAAGAACTGCTAAAAGCATCTCTAAATCTTGAAACAAATCCTTGAAGTACAGCAAAATAGAACTCCCTTAAAGCATAAATCTCACAGGACCTAACAATAACACATTAAAAAAAAACACAAGACAATAACTAATGAGATAAATAGAATAGTGTCTCATTTTCCAATACTAATGTTGAATGTAAATGGCCTAAATGCTCCACTTAAAAAAGAGAGTGTTAGAATGGATGCCTTGACCAATCAAGTATCTTCTGCCTTCAAGAGACTCACCTAACACATAAGAACTCACATAAACTTAACATAAGAAGGTTGAAAAGATATTTCATGCAAGTGGACACCATAAATGAGCAGGAATAGCTAGTCTTATATTAGACAAAATAAACTTTAAAGTAACAATAATTTATTTTTTTTTAATTTTTGATAATTCAGTCTCTGTAGAGACTGTCAAAAATTGCCAATGCCAACTATATTTCAAGTCATCATGGTAGAGTATTGGGAAAAGTTTTCAATTCGTAATAATCGCGCCTCAGATAAACCTCACTGGCTACGATACTACCACTGTGCAAAGCTAAAGCAACAATAATTTAAAAAGACAAAGAGGGTCATTACATAATGATAAAATTACTAGTCCAATAGACTATCACAATCCTAAATATATATGCACCTGATGCTGAAGCTCCTAAATTTATAAAATGATTGCTACTAGACCTAAGAAATGAGACAGATAGCAACACAATAATAGTGGGGGACTTCGATATTCCTCTGACAGCACTAGGCAAGTCATTAACACAAAAAGTAAACAAAGAATAGACTTAACCTATACCTAGAACAAAGACAAAGGGACTTCTAAAAAATGTTTTTATTTCCATAGCTTTTTGGGAACAAGTGGTATTTGGTTACATGAGTAAGTTTTTTAGTGGTGATTTGTAAGATCTGGGTACACCCAGTGTATACCCAAGCAGGATACACTGAACCCAATTTGTAGTCTTTTATTGCTCAGGCCCTTTTTACCCTTTCCCGGAGTCCCCAAAGTCCATTGTGTCATTCTTATATCTTTGCATCCTCATAGTTTAGTTCCCACTATGAATGAGAAGATACGATGTTTAGTTTTTCATTTCTGAATTACTTCACTTAGAATAATAATTTTGAATCCCATCTAGTTGCTGTGAATGCCATTAATTCATTCCTTTTTATGGCTGAGTAGTATTCCATTTTACATATATATATATATATATATATATATATATATATATATATATACCAGTTTCTTTATCCACTCATTGACTGATGGGCATTTGGGTTGATTCCACATTTTTGTAATTGCAAATAGAACAGACTACACAGATACTTATAAAACATTCTATCCAACCACTGCAGAATATACATTCTATTTACCAGCACATGTAATATTTGCCAAAGGAGACCATATGATAGGTCTCATAACAGGTCTCAGTAAATTTAAGACAATCAAAATTATATCAAATACTCTCTTAGACCAAAGTGGAATAAAATTAGAAATCAACTCCAAAAGGAACCCTCAAAACCACAGAAATACATGAAAATTAAATAACTTGCTTCTGAATGATCATTGGGTCAGCCGCGAAATCAAGATGAAATTTTAAAAATTCTCAAACAAATTGGTAATAGTAACACAAGCTATCGAAACCTCTGTAATACAGCAAAAGCACAGCTTTGAATGCCTACATCAAAAAGTCTGAAGGAGTACAAATAGGCAATCTAAGGTCATACCTAAAGGAACTAGAGAAATAAGAACAAACCAAACCCAAACCCAACACAAGAAAAGAAATAACAAACATCAGAGAATGAAATTAGATTGAATCAAAAAACAATATAAAAGATAAATAAAACAAAAAGCTGGTTCTTTGAAAACAAAATTGATAAAGTGATTAACCAAGAAAAGGGAAGATGTGAATAAGCTTAATTAGAACTGAAATAGACATTATAAATGACACCACAGAAATACAAAAGATCATTCAAGGCTACTATGAACACCTTTACTCATACAAAGTAGCAATCCTAGAGGAGATGGAAAATTCCTGAAAATATACAACAATTCTAAATTAAACCAGGAAGAATTATATACTCTGAACAGACCAGTAACAAGCAATAAGATTAAAATGGTAGTTAAAAAACTGTCAACAAGAAAAGCCCTTCACAGCTGAATTTTCTCATATATTCAAACAATTGGTACCAATCTTATTTACTTTATTCCAAAATACAGAAAAAGAGGGAATTCTCCCTAAATCGCTATACAAAGCTAGTATTTCCCTGATACCAAAACCAGGGAAAAACAAAGTTCCCCCCCAACCCCCCAAAAAAGAAAAATATAGACCAATATCTCTGACAAATATAGATGCTGGAATCCTAAACAAAATACTAACTAATCAAATCCAATAGCACATCAAAAAGAAAATCCACCATGATCAAGTGGGTTTCATTACAGGCATGCAGGGATGGTTTAACATCCACAAGTCAGTACATGTTACACATCACATACACAGAATTAAAATCAAAAATCACATGAGCATCTCAACAGATGCAGAGAAAGCATTTGACAAAATCTAGCATCATTTTATAATTAAAACCCTCATTAAAATCAGCATAAAAGAGACTGATCTTAAGGTAACAAAAACCATGCATGGCAAATCCACAGCCAACTTTATACTGAATGAGAAAAAGCCAAAAGCTTTCGCCCTAAGAACTGGAACAATACAAAGATGTCCACTTTCACTATGCCTACTCAACACAGTACTGGAAGTCTTAGCCAGAGTAATCTGACAAGAGAAAGAAATAAAGGGCATCCGAGTGAAAAAGAGAAAGTCATACTGTCACTGTTTGATGATGATATGACTGTATACCTAAAAAACCCTAAAGACTCCTCCTAAAAGCTCACAGAATTGATGAATGAATTCAGTAAATGTTGGGGCTATCAAATTGATGTACACAAATCAATAGCACTGCTGTATACCAATAGTGACTAAGCTGAGAATCAAATTAAGAACTCAACCACTTTTACAACAGCTGCAAAAAATAAAATAAAATAAAATAAAATACTTAGGAATATACCTAATCAAGGATGACAAAGACCTCTGCAGGGGAAAACACAGTACGTTGCTGAAAAAAAAAAATAGATGGCACATACAAATGGAAACATATTCCATACTCATGAATGGGTAGGATCAACATTATAAAAATGACCATATTCCCAGAAGCAATCTACAAAATCAATGAAATTCCTATCTAAGCACCTCCATAATTCTTCACAGAACTGGAAAAAAAAAATCCTAAAATTCATATGGAACTAAAAAAGAGCCCATATAGCCAAAGCAAAACTGAGCAAAAAAAAAAAAAAACAAAAACAATCTGGAGACATCATATTACCCAACTTCAAACCATACTATAAAGCCATTGTATTAGTTGATTTTCATGCTGCTAATAAAGACATGCCCGAGACTGGGTAATTTATACAGGAAGAGGTTTAATGGACTCATAATTCCACATGGCTGGAGAAGCTGTACAATCATGGCAGAAGGCAACGAGGAACAAGTCACGTCTTACATGGATGGCAGCAGGCAAAAACAGAGAGTTTGTGCAGGAAAACTCCCCCTTATAAAACCATCAGATTGCATGAGACTTACTCACCGTCACAAGAACAGCACAGGTAAGACCCACCCCATGATTCAATTACCTACCACTAGGTCAATCCCCCAACATGTGGAAATTGTGCAAGCTACAATTCAAGATAAGATTTGGGTGGTAACACAGCCAAATCATGTCAGCCATTGTCACCCAAATAGCATGGTACAGATATGGAAATAGGCACATAAACCAATGGAACGGAATAGAGAACCCAGAAATAAAGTCAAATATTTACAGCCAACTAACCTTTGACAAAGAAAACAAAAACATCAAGTGATGACAGAGTACCCTATTTAACAAATGGTGTTGGGATAGTTGCCAAGCCACATGTAGAAGGAAGCCGGATACCCATTTCTCACATTGTACAAATATCAACTCAAGACAGATCAAAGACTTAAATATAAGACTTGAAACAATAAATATTCTAGAAGATAACATCGGAAAAAATCCTTCTGGACATTGGCTTAGGCAAAGACTTCATGACCTGGAACTCAAAAGCAAATGCAACAAAAGCAAACATAAATAGATGAGACTTAATTAAACTAAAAAGCATCTGTACAGCAAAAGAAATAATCAGCAGAGTAAACAGATGACCCACAGAGTGGGAGAAAATCTTCTCAAACTGTGCCTTCAACAAAGGGCTAAAATCCAGAGTCTACAAGGAACTCAAACAAATCAGAAAGAACGAACAAATAATGCCATTATAAAGTGGGCTAAGAACATAAACAGATGACTCTCAAAAGAAGATATACAAATGCCCAAGAAACATATGAAAAAATGCTCCACATCACTAAAGATCAGGGAAATACAAATCAAAAATGCAATGAGTTACCACCTTACTCCTGTAAGAATGGCCATATCAAAAAATAATATATATTGGCATGGAAGTGGTGAAAAGGGAACACTTTTACACTGCTGGGAATGTAAACTAGTACAACCATTACGAAAAACAGTTTGGAGATTCCTTAAAAAACTAAAGGTAGATATACCATTTGGTCCAGCAATCCCACTAATAGGTATCTATTCAGAGGAAAAGCAATCCTTTAATGAAAAAGATCAATACACATTCTTGTACAATGCTTGAGTGATGGATGCACCAAAATCTCAGTAATCTCAACTAAAGTACTCATCCATGTAACCAAACACTATCTGTTCCCCAAAAATCAATTGAAATTAAGAAACAAGAATATTAGAATTGTTTATAAATATCTGAGTGCAGTATCAATCACAGATTTCAATGTGCAGATTCATTATTATAACATTCAGAGCAGCAATTCTTGAAGTATTATTTCTTGATCTTGAAATGATGCATAAAGTTAACTTGTATTTTACAATTATGTGTGTATTAAGTATAGCATTTCTTCTAGTTAGTTTTTTTAGTGGCTGAGAAGTAGTTAAATTCTAACTTTACTTTTGGTCAGTATATGCTCATTTATTTTAAACCTAATTATTTGGATATGAAATTATCTTAAGTTGAAGAAAGTTTTTCTGTATAAACATTCTAAATACATGACTGCGATATTCAGATAATATTTTCCCAGATTTTCAATCTGTGGCTAAATTGAGATTTCATAGCAAGAAGTTAACCATAGGCTTTCTTGAATATTTAGTTCTTCCTATGGGCCAGATATCATGTGACTCTTATTTATCCACATGATAACTAATGATAGTGTTACAGTGTTTTCTTTATGGCCTTGTAGAGATGAGACAACTGAGGCTTGAAGAGTTTGTATTTCTTTCCTAAGGTCATCAGTAGTATCAGGGTTGTACTCAGGTCTACCACCTTCAGATTCAGAAGTTTTTGTATAAAGCTCAACTACTTAAAAAGACAATGGAAAATAAAATAATCTGTCTTCTCTCCCAATGGAAAGTAGTTTACTGGTACAATTGGTCTAGTCGGTATATGCCTAATTGGACACTAACTCTGATTTACTGTTACAAAGAAAAATGGGTAAACTTTTCTATTCTGTAACTATTACTCACTCAATAGATGCAGACACTTTTAAAATCTGTCCATAAACAAAACACTGGTATTTGACTACATTGATTTTGGGAGAAATGTATCAGCTTCCTTTGACTTTTCAAATGATCAATAATTCTCTAGTGGTAAACCACATTGTTTTTGGACCCTGAATTCTGAAAATAAAAAATAAATATTTAATATTTTAAATAAGAAAGTAGATTTGTTTGAAATAATGGTAGAAACACATCATTTTATTAACGTTGTAGTCAGACAACATAAAAGTTAGATAAATGCTTAATAAGCTTATATTAATAAAACTTAAGCTGTTAGTGATAACATAAGCACCCTTGTGCAGCAGATTAATTTTCAAAGCAGATGCTGAATTTTATATATATATTAAATTCAGTATCTTATATCTAGTAATTCCAATGCAGTGTACATAAAGATGGATGTCTTATTTTCATTCTAATTGAAAGAATTTGACACTTGCTTAATCTCCCAAAGAGTATTTGTTTGTAATTTGAGTAACATATGATTGGAAAACGTTTAAGGTTATACATTGACATATGGTGTCCTTTTCTGGTTATTTAATATGCCCTAGTTGAGTTCTTGAAAATATTACATTTTCAAGTGTGCTTTTGTAATTTGTGCCTATTGTGGAGTTTTCACCTTAGGACTATATTTGTTGATCTCATCAATGTTGTTATTAATCCTTACTAATCTCTGGCACTGCCTACCTATTCCAACTACTATTACTACCTAACAAATTAATTTATGTTTAATGGCTCAAAACAACCATTTTATTTTATTATACTCACACATTCTGTGCGTCAGAAATTCAGACAAGACCCAGCAGCAATGGCTTCCTTCTTTGCCCCATGACATTTGTTTGTCAGCTGAGAAGACTGAATTGCTCAGGGTACTGCAATAACTGGGAAGTATATGATCTGGTGGCTTCCTCTCTCCCTTATATGTCTGGTGGTTAATGTTAGTTGTTTGGAAACCAGGGCACTTGCATGTGGTCTCTCCACCTGTCCTGGGTGAAGATACCATTCTCTGTCAGACATCTTCAATGGCAACTCAGAGCTCCAAATTTGAGTGTCTTAGCAAGTAAGGCAAATAACTTTTCTATAACAAATTAGACAAGCATCTCAATCAATGCACACACACAGAGTACACTTAATTTAAAGACCAGGTATGATGGCTCACACCTGTAATCCCAGCACTTTGGGAGGTTGAGGCAGGCAGATCACGAGGTCAGGTGTTCGAGACCAGCCTGGCCAATACGGTGAAAGCCCGTATCCATGAAAAATTGTAAAATTATCTGGGTGTAGTGGTGTGCGCCTGTTGTCCCAGCTTTTTGGGAGGCTGAGGCAGGAGAATTGCTTGAACCTGGGAGGCAGAAGTTTCAGTGAGCTGAGATCACACCACTGTACTCCAGCTGGGCAACAGAATGAGATTGTCTCAAAAAAAAAAAAATTAAACAAGTGATTTCATAATCTATTTTTTCCAAGTACCAGCCATGGGAAAGAAATAAAATTTTCTTAGAAAAATTATCTTTCTTATTTTCTCACTATCCCAAAGCCATCCACCCCCAACAACTGACTGAACCCCACTTATCACTCTACCCTTGAGCATAAGGTAAACCATAATGAGGTTAACAACATACTTCAGTGACACTATGATTCTTACAATTCCTTGTAAGTAAAACTCAAGGAAGCCCCTTTTATCTGTGAAACTTGAGCAACAGAATGCAGAGGTCTTCACTCAGAATAGGACTGTGGTGGTCAAGGCTTGGGACTGAGATGAGTTTGGAACTCTAAGTCTTTTCCGTTAATCAAAGGCTGAACCACAAATGAACTGAATCCTGGGTAGATGTAGGGGTTACTCATGTCTCATTTTTCCATTCAAGTTGCTCTTCCTATATTGATATCCCAAATTTATATATATATATATTTATATATACAATTATATATATATATATATGTATATGCAACCCTAAAATTATATATATGTAATATAAAATATCAGTAACAGCTACATTGTTTTAAGCATTTCTATATCTATATTGTTCTAGAGCTTTATAGTAGAGTGATTAAAACAGTATATGGAGACGTGCACAGTCTTAATGTAGAGACAGAGTCTCTAGGGGGGAAATAAAACTAGTTATGTGAAGAGATAATGCACATAAGTTTCTTAGAAAAGTGTCAGCAAGTTTCTCATCACACCTTCCAGTAGATATTTCCAGCAAGTGTTCAGGAAATTTTAGCTGTTAAAATTTTATGAATGATGGAAATAAGAGATCAGTAAATTTAAGACACACAGCTGAAAAACCGTGGAGTCAGCACAACTTAGGTTTTTATAGCCCTAAAACCATGTTCTTGTATTTTGTTCTCTCTCTCCAGTGTCAATAATGCTTTTGTCTTTTAAATTTCAGGCAATGAACAGAGTCCAGAGCCAGACTGCTGGTTTAAATCTGAGCCTGCCACCTAATCGCTGTGAAGCCTTCAGAAAATTAGTGTTTTTCCACTTCAGATGACTCTTGTTTAAAGTGTGGATAATAATAACCCCTACACTTGTGATAATCAAATTAAATAACATAATTGAAGTGCTTAAGATATACCTGGTGCATAGTAAGTTCTTCGTAAACTTACTATCATAATTATCATTATTTACCACTTGTTTTTAGGTATTAGTCTAATCTCAGCCATGTTTTATCTTCTTTAAGAGCAGAGATAATATCTCACATACTGTAACTTATAAATTCCTGATCACATCTACCAGTAGATATTGAATATTCATCAAATATTTCTGATGCCAGAAAAAAACATTTCTGAGTATTAATTTTTATTTCTTGACAATAAAATGATTACAGTATGATTTTTAATATTATTTGGTAAGTCTATCTCTAGTTTACTGGGCCTTAAAAGTGACATCAATTTTCTGAATACTCACATTGAAATATTAATGTTACTTAAAACCTTTATCATCTTACACTAATGATACTTTGGTCTCTAGGAAATTTATAATGCAATTTTTGAAAAAAGAATTTATAAATTCTAAAAAAAGTTTCTACTTTTAAATGTAGAAATTGCTTAGATACAAAAGAACATGATTCAATAAGAATTCATAGGAATATTAGGTAAATTTAGACTATATATATTTTTTTCTCATCTACACAGAAAAATCAGTAAAGAATCATTTACAAAGGATGCAATTAGAGTCAGTTTTGTCGCAAGAAATAGTCACTTCAGAAGCTCTTAGTAGTGAAGCTGGTGAGTAGCAAAAACTAAAGGCAAGTCAAACCATTTAGGATGCGATGCCAAATACATCTCTACATCTAAGGGAAAATTTTACAGTTATAACTAGAGCTTCTTAAAAGTTTAACAGCGAGCTGACTCAGACTGGAGAATTTGGGCAAGTTCATACACAACAACACCAGAAGAAGTAGAAAGAGACATTTACAAGAAATGCCTTAAGCTGTAAAATCAGCTTCTGCCTGAGTGGTATTACTGTTCTTTTTATTTCAGATGAAAAAGCATAATGATCTCATTTCTTTTCAGGTTTAGTTTACATTTGCTAGGGAAAAAGAAAGAGAAAAGAATAGGAGCTTAGAGATTCTGAGTATGGGAAAATCCATTTAGTTGGAAAACAAGCCTTCAGCATGGAATTTAACTATCACATCTGAGAAACACATGGTGCTCCATTTTACTTGTGGGAATAACAGCAGATGCCCATGAAATTGTAGTTTGTCAGCAAATTGGACAATTTCGGCAACAAGATGAGAGATTATGTCTGAATTTCTTTATGACTTCCAAAAGCATTCAGGCTATTTTACATATTCCGATATTATATATGTATAAATATAAAACATCTAAATGATGTAAGAAAGATTACTCAGTCATGGACAAAGACATTCTCTGGAGTAAACTGAATAAGCAAGGCCATTTTGGGATATCTCAGTTCTACACTAAAAGAACTTTTATTTTTTTTTCCCCAGACAGTAATTCTTCCACTTTCCAGTATTGCTTTTATTTTTCTTTCTTGTTTTTTTAATACCTGAGAAATTTTCCTACTTGTTACATCCTCCTTACTGGACAAAATGCTTTTCTCCCTTTATAAATCCTTTATTGGCTGATAAACCATGATATTATCTTGTTGAAACCTAAAAACTTAAAACTTGGCAACTTCTATAACTTCAAGCCTGGGACACATAATTATTTGCATGCTTCGTGTAACCACCCTATCACACCAACCAGCTTTTCCTGGGGTCATATCCCAAGGTGTCCCTAATTTACGCTTTACAAATAGAATAAAAATTTCTATTTTGAAGTTAAATTTTTATTTATTTATGTCTGTGAGACAAACTACAGCATGGAGTTTTATGTGCTTTAAATTCATCCTTATTTTTTTGTGTTGAAGAAAATATTCATTCTCAAGCAATTTCAGTTTTTTCATTGAATTGTTTTTTTCCAATATTGTTTGTCAGACAATAACTAATCATTTTCTTTAATCTCTCATTTCATCTTCATCCTCAATAAGCAATGTTCTCACAGGATTTCCTAATGTAATATCTACATATGTTAGTCCTTTAAGTATGTCTTATTAATTAGTAAGTGTGTAGATCAGGAAAAAACACAATCAAGTAATGAGTCAAGAATACTTGACACATTATAGATACTTGTTTAAAGAAAACAGTGCCATAAACTAAAATGAGATATCCCCTAGCTATGAGGAATTAGCCAATTCCAAAGTTAGAGCAAACAGTCCATGCAAGACCACCTTCTCTTCTGACACAAGTTGGAAGTTTGGGGCACTTCCCAAAACAATCTTCAGTTTTCATAATTTACTAAAATGACCTAAGGAACTAACATAAAGCTGTTATATTCACAGATACAGTTTATTACATGGAAAAGAAAGAAATATTAAAAATCACCCAATAAACACATAGGTCAGAATCTAGGAAGATATCAAACATGCAGCTACCAGTTGTACACTCCTTATGGATTCAGTGCAGTTTTACTCTACTGGTAAGGATGTATAACATACACAGGAAGTATTGCCAACCAGAGAAGCTCATCCACTCCTTGCTGTTAGAATTTTTCTAGAGATTCCATCACATAAGCATGATTAGCTGCCCATATGACTGATATCAGCCTCCTGCATCTGAAGTTGAGTTTATACCATGTGACCTAATACCTCACCCCCAAAAAATCATATTGAACAAATGTAAATGTAGGGTAAATGAAATCACTGAATTAAAATGTTACGTGGGAAGACAGAAATGCAAGAATTTCAGGATAGAGGATTAAATGCACAAATATTCTACAGGAAATCTTTTACTATATTTTTGCATGCTTGTGGGTGTGCTTGAAAGATCTTTAGAAGTAAAAATAAATATGCATGCAGCAGTGGTAGAGAAATAGTTTTTAATGGACGAGGCCACAAAATGCCCAGGTGTCTTAGAATACGGTAATGTGTGTGTAAATGCGTCACAGATAAGACAGTCATAATTAATAGAGTTACAAGAATTTTGAATATTAAAAATTTTATGGACATTTGGCTGTCTTGTTAAACTAGCATAGTTCAAACAAAAAGGATCATACAAGCAATTTTATAATGTCTATTAGGCATTTTAATTAAGTTGTCAGTAGCTATTGTTTCCTAGATGATGAATGATGGCACTGTAATTAAAAAATGGCTTTTACAAAATATTGTAATTTATCTTTCAGGGAGTATTTGAATCCAGACAATCTACCTCTTGCTACTGTTTCCATTATACCAAGATGTCTTTTAGAGACAGTCATTTTCAGATTCTTTAATTACATTTTAAGGTAATTTTAATTTGATTAAGATTAATGGAATCTAATTCACCACCTTTCAAAGAAATTAAAGACCCCATAGAGTGACAATTAAACCTAAAATCAGAGAGAAGAGGGAAAGCAATGTGCAAGCAAGACAGAATCTTTTGTTACTATACCCATGCCCATTTGATAATTTGCAGATCCATTAAAAGAAGTTCAAGAAGAGATATTACTATTACAGAATTACTTTGATCATAGTAGTATTTGCTATCTTTTTAATAAGGGAGATGAGAAGTAAAAAAAAAAAAGCAGATTTATTTATCTTACAACACAGATATGTCAAGTAGCCATATTATATAAGGAGAAAAATTATATTTAAAAATGAAGATAAGGATATCAAGGTTCAGAGAAATAGGAAAGACTTAACAATGCATATTGGGCTCCACATGCAATTTCTCTTTTCACTGGAAACTAAACAGCCTGGTGCTGGAACATTCTCTGAGAGATTCAAGCATAGGTGGCCTTGAGTTAGAAAGGTTACATGAAACAGCATTTATGAAAAGTCGATTCATTTTTCATTTAAGCAAAGTTTACATGTATATGTATGTGTGTGTGTGTGTATACACACACACACATGCACACACACGTATATATATATGATAGTATGTCACTAGAATAGTTCTCCTAGGTGCTTTAATAAACCTGAATTTCATCTCCACAAGGGAAAAATGTTTTGGTCAGCAATTTTAAGATTCAGTTCTGGGAAGAAAAATACTGACTCAGAGGAGAGCCTGTATCTCAATCTGTTTCTAATTTCTTGCTGCAATGATCGTATTGCATAAGTAAAAACTCTGCAGCCAGAGAGTATGGCATAGCCCCTGGATGGACAGAGAGTACCCTGGTATGCAATATCTAAATGTACACCCCAGGGAACTCTGTGGTAACTACCCTGTTCTCATATGTTATGGAGGCAAGCATAGGCTGAGAATTTGACTTGACAAATCTGCTCACTCAATTCTGGGGTGTTTTAATTGTAATCATCCAAACATTTATAAACCATCTTTAGAGTCTTTCCCCCATGCCATATTATTACTTTTACATTAAGAAAAATGAGCTGAGTATGGAAACTATTTTTGCAATTGCAAAACATAAGAATACATAAGTTGTATTTTGTTATTTTTATTAACAGAAGATGAAAATATTTTCTTTGGAGATGTGCTCATAGTAGAGGGCAAATTATTTACCTCTAGTTTTTATACCAAGATGAGCCAAATCACATTTAGTAGAACATGACTACAGAAGAAAAGCTATCATCAAATAACTTAGGAAATGCTGTACTCCATTTCCTCCAACTAATGTGCAAATTCACATGCTCATTAGTCCTGTATTTGTAAAGACATCTGTTGAACTTTTCATAATCCAGCTTTTCTATGTGTATTCAACTACAGGTCTCTGTTTTCAACTCTGTATCTATAATAATCTATTTTGAAAATGTTTTCCATGTTCGAAAAACATAATTTGAGAACTTTATTTTGACATTTATCAAATAAACTATGTAAGAGACAAAACTTTATTCACTTGTTCGGATGTGTGTCCCTTTCTTGCCTCTACATCCAATCACATGAAATAACAAAAATGAAAAATTGTTTTCACACCCACCTGGAATCCATCAACAATTCATACTGGGGTAGCCTCAGTATGCATCCCAAGTCTGACCACTTTTCAGTGCTCTCATTGCCACCACCTTTGTTCAAGTTACACTGAACCTGAAATAAGGCAATAGCTTTCTAACTGGTTTTAGTTCATTTATGGTTACTCAATCATTCCCCTGTAGTATGACTTGATTCCTGCTGCGAATATGGCAGGTTTATTCCTTCCTCAGAGTTGTTGTATTTATTACACAATGCCTACAGCACTTAGAGCACCTCCTCCTCCAGACTTTTACACTGCCTTCCCCATCTTGATTTTCTACCCAATTGCCTTTTCTAATCCACCTCTTTCTCTTCCAGTCACTCTTGAAGTTGGTATCCTGTTTTTAAATCAATTAACAATTTTTGACATTACATATATATATTAATTTATTTTTGTATCTTTGAATCTTTATAACAGTAATAGAAAAAGGTTTTTTATTTGCTGTATGCTCCAAAGTATCCCCCCCCCCACACACATATACACAAACACACACTCAATGAATGAATGCATGAATGAAAGCCAAGAGGTGTACACAAATTCCAAAAGTATTATATTCAAATCCATATTTGGTATCATCTTCATTCTTGGAATTATTCAAAACTAAGAGATTAATTTTGGCATTTGAAAAGAAAAAACTGCAATGAGAAATATTGCATTCAGACTCAGAAAATTTCTATGACACCTATTTGAGAGCAATTGAGATTTTCTTTCATTAGCTAATAGTATTTGGCTTGACATAGTTCGATTAATGAAAAAGTAAACATTTTGTGCATTAATTAAGAGGCACAATTTATGCAGCAGCCAAATTAAATTAGATACACTATGAAGCAGTTTAGTCCTGGTAGGGAAGATGAAACATTAATGATATTAACTAAAACCATCCTTGTAAATGGATTAATTTTTAAAAGAACTTCGTAGCTTTCAGACATAATATTTTGAAAATCAGTTGTATTATAACTGTGACAATTGTAATAATACCATTGATTTTGAAGAACTGGTTTAAAAAAGAGACAGTCCTCATAAGTATGTTTTATATACAATCATGGGACACAAAAATGAATAGTCATACACAATTTAAAACGGCATATGTTACTTCAGGGTACAAATTCCTATATTTACACTTCTTTTTTTTTAATAGGGTCTCAATCTGTTGTTAGGGCTAGAGTGCAGTGGCTCAAGCATAGGTCACAACAGCCTCAAACTTCAGGGTTCAAGGGAACCTCCCATTTCAGCCTCCCAAGTAGCTGGGACTACAGGCGTATGCCATTGTGCTGGATAATTTTTAAATTGTTTGTATAGATGGGGGTCTCACTATATGGCCCAGGCTGGTCTCAATTTCCTGGCTTCAAATGATCCTCTGACCTTGACCTCCCAAAATGCTAGATTACAGGCATGAGCCACTGTACCCAGCCATAGCATAATATTTTGTTTTGAGTTCTAGTTTTTCTTGCTGCCTAGCTCATAGTCCTCCAATCATTCACTTTTTTCTTAGCTATTTTTATTGATTTCAAGAGCTTTAGGGGTAAAAAGTGGCTTTTGATTACATGGATAAATTATATAGTGGTGCCAGGTGCAGGGATTCACTACTGTAATCCCAGCAACTGGAGGCCAGAGGCAGGCAGATCACGAGGTCAGGAGTTAGAGACCAGCCTGTTTGAGATCAGTCTGGCCAATATGATGAAACCTCATCTCTAATAAAATACAAAAAATTAGCCACGTGTGGTGGCAGGCTCCTGTAATCCCAGCTACTCAGGAGGCTGAGGCAGGAGAATTGCTTGAACCTGGGAGGCAGAATTTGCAGTGAGCCAAGACTGTGCCACTGAACTGCAGCCTGGGCAACAGAGCAAGACTTATCTCAGAGAGGAAAAAAAAAATGTTGTATAGTGGTGAAGTCTAGGATTTTAGTGCACCCATTATGGAAGCAGGGCACATTGTATCCAATAAGCAGCTTTTCATTCCTCACCCCCTCCCACTTTTCTCCCTCCTGAGACTCCAGTGTCTACTCTACTACTCTGTACTTCTGTATTCCTTTGCATACCCATAGCTTAGCTCCCACTTATCAGTGAGAACCTACATTATCTGGTTTTTAATTTCTGTGTTACTATGCTTAGAATAACAGCCTCCAGTTCCATCCAAGTTGGTGCAAAAGACATTTCATTTTCTTTGACTCAGTAATATTTCATGGTATATATGTGCCTCATTTTCTTTATACACTCATTGGTTGATGGGCAGTTAGATTCATTCTATGTCACTGAAATTGTGAACAGTGCTAAGACAAACATACACATGCAGGTCTTTTTGATAGAGTGACTTCTTTTCCTTTGAGTAGATAACCAGTTGTTGGATGGCTGGGTTGAATTGTAGATCTACTGCTAGTTTTTTGAGAAATCTCCATACTGTTTTACATAAAGAAATCATACTGTTTTCCATAGAGGCTGTACTGATTTACATTCCTACCCACAACCATGTCAATATCTATTATTTTTTGACTTTTTAATAATGACCATTCTGTCTTGGATAAGGTGGTATCTCACTGTGGATTTAATTTTCACTTTTCTGATCATTAGTGACATTGAGCACTTTTTCATTTTATTGCCACTTGTATATCTTTGAGAAATGTCTATTTATGTCACTGAGCTGCTTTACGAGATTTAGGCTTCAGAAAGTTAACAGTTTTCTGTTTTCCATATTAAATGCACGTATTCAATTTACTTTGCAATTAATTAAGCTACCGCCTATGGTATGTATGCATAGATACCTACTGCTTGATGGTTCTTAAACAGTTTTTCGAATCTAGTTGACATTTTTTGTTATTTTCTCCACTTATAATTTCTGGTAAGCTTTTGACTTTCAGCATTTTTATTTTTTTAGAATCTTCTTACATTAGTATAACCTCTGCAATATATCTTCCATCAGTTCTCAAACAAATCAGCCATATGAAAAACGTGAAGCAAATCTATTTAAATAGCACCGTATTAGTATGAATCAACTTTTGCTGTATGTTTTTAAATTACAGCATCCTTTGTTTCTTCTCTCTCAAAGTGTTAAAGATGAAACTCTAATTTGCAATGTTTGGTTAAATGCCAGTTGATCACATTTGGTTTATTTTCATATAATCATGATATATGGAAGGGAACTTCCTTGATTGTTCCAGTGTTCCTTTAGTTAGGGATCCAGCACAATCAGGTAAGTAGTATGTTTATTATACAGATTTATTCCTTTTTAAAATTCCTCTTATATCCTATATATTTTTAAAGATCATATTTTAATTTTATTTGTGGTTTTGCCATATTTCACATTATTTTCCAAGACCCACTTAAAGAAAAAACTAGCGACAGTACATACTACTGATTTGATGAGATAACAATTTTTGTTTTAGTCTGTTGTCCCTTATAACAGTTGACATATTTTAGGCCATGTCTAGATAAGTGGACACAGCTGGTCAGTCTTTTCTAATATCTTTAGTTTATCTTTTAAATGTGATTATTATTTATACTTAGAGATTATACATTAGATTTATTTATATTTTATTTTACTCCTCTGAACTTAGTGAAAAAATGAGTATAAATACATGAATACTATCAACTTTACATAATAAAAGATGATAAAAATATATCTGAAAGCAAACTTAGTTTTTTATTCTGCATTTTAAAGAACACTTGAAATTTAAAAAAAAAAAATTTTCAGGGAGGCAGATCCAAGATGGCCAACTAGGAACAACTCTGGAGTGAAGTTCCCAGTGAGAACAACACAGAGGGTGAGTGATCACCGCTTTTCAAAACGAGTTATTAGTGCCCACAGACCAGGAGATTCCTGGGCTGAAAAGTGCCACGAGTTTGCAGTGCAGCTGTTTCAGCTGGTATAGTGGGGCTCCGTAAAAAAACTCACACAAATCTGGGGAGGTATTTCAACTGGTACCTGGAATGCAGGGCCACCCATTCAACTGAAAAAAATGGGACTGAAACAGGGAGCCAGGTGATCTGGCTCAGTGGATCCCATCCCCACAAAGACGAGCAATCTGAAACGTTCTGGATTGAGAGTTTCACAGCAAGCGCAGCTGGACCTGGGATGGTCCAGCTCTGTGGGGGAAAGGGTGTCTGCCATTACTAAAGCAGTCCATCACAACTGAGGCAGTCTGCCACTACCAAGGAAGTCTGCCATTACCGAGGCAGTTCTAACTATACCTCTATAAACAAAACCACAAGGAAGTACACCGAGCAGCTGGACAGAGCCCATGGCAGCTCAGCAATGCCTCTGCTGGCAGACTGTGACCAGGCTACCTCCCAGCTGGGCAGGGCTTCTTTGAAAAAAGGCAGTAGCATATCAGGAACTTATTAATAAAGCCCCACCTTCTCAGGAAAGAGCACCTGGAAAAAAAGGAGGTTATGAGATCCACTGTAGCAGACTTAAACGTACCTGCCCAGCAGCTCTGAACGAAACAACAGAGCTCACAGCTCAGCATTTGAGTTCCTATAAGGGTCAGACTGTCACCTCAGGCAGCTCCCTGACCCCCATATATCCAAAGAGACACCTCATAAAGGAGAGCTCAGGCTGAAATCTGGTCGGTATCCTTCTGGGACAAAGATAACAGAAGAAGAAACTGGCAGAAACCCTCACTCTTCTGCAGCCACCACAGGCGATCCCCAGGCAAGCAGGGTTTGGAGTGTACCTCTAGCAGTCCTACAGCAGAGGAGCCTGACTGTTAGAAGGAAAACTAAAAAAAACAAAGAAATAACTTCATCATCAACAAAAAAGACATCCACTCAGAGACCCCATTCGAAATTCACCAACTACAAAGACCACAGGTAGATAAATCCACAAAGATGGGAAGAAACAAGTGCAAAAAGGATGAAAGCACCCAATACCAGAATGCCTCTCATCATCCAAGGGATCACAACTCCTCACCAGCAAGGAAACAAAGCTGGATGGAGAATGAATCTGATGAATTGACAGAAACAGGCTTCAGAAAGTGGGTAATAACAAACTTCTCTGAGCTAAAAGAACATGTTCAAACCCAATGCGAAGAAACTAAGAACCTTGGAAAAAGGTTTGATGAAATGCTAATGAGAATAAACAGCTTAGAGAAGAATATAAATGACCAGTTGGAGCTGAAAAACACAATACAAGAACTTCACGAAGCATACACAAATTTCAATAGATGAAATGACTAAGTGGAAGAAAGGATATCAGAGACTGAAGATCAACTCAATGAAATAAAATGAGAAGGCAAGATTGGAGAAAAAAAGAGTGAAAAGAAATGAACAAAGCCTCCAAGAAATATGAGATTATGTGAAAAGACCTAATCTATGTTTGATAGGTATACTTGAATGTGATGCAGAAAATGAATCCAAGCTGGAAAACACACTTCAGAATATTATCCAGGAGAATGTCCCCAATCTAGCAAGGCAGGCCAATATTCAAGTCCAGAAAACATAGAGAACACTACAAATATATTCCTCAAGAAGAGCAACCCCAAGGCACATAATTGTCAGATTCACCAGGATTGAAATGTAGGAAAAAACGCTAAGGGCAGCCAGAGATAAAGGCTGGGTTACCCAAAAAGGGAAGCCCATCAGACTCACAGCGGATCTCTCCACAGAAACCATACAAGCCAGAAGAGAGTGGGGGTCAATACTCAACACCCTTAAAGAAAAGAACTTTAAACCTAGAATTTCATATCCAGCCAAACTAAGCTTCATAAGCTAAGGAGAAAGAAAATCCTTTATAAAAAAGCAACTGCTCAGAGATTTCATCAGCACCAGGACTGCCTTATGAGAGTTCCTGAAAGCAGCACTAAACATAGAAAGGAACAACCAGTACCATCCACTCCAAAAACATACCAAATGGTAAAGACCATCAATACAATGAAGAAACTGCATCAACTAACAGGCAAAGCAACCAGCTAGCATCAAAATGGCAGGAACAAATTCACACATAAAGGTATTAACCTTAAATGCAAATGGGCTAAATGCCCCAATCAAAAGAAACGGACGGGCAAATTGGATAAAAAGTCAAAACCCATTGGTGTTCTGTATCCAGGAAACCCATCTCACAGGCAAGGACACACATAGGCTCAAAATAAAGGGATAGAAGATTTACCAAGCAAATGGAGAGCAAAAAAAAGCAGGAGTGCAATCCTAGTCTCTGATAAAATAGACTTTAAACCAACAAAGATCAAAAGAGACAAAGAAAGGCATTACATAATGGTAAAAGGATCAATGCAACAAGAAGCGCTAATGACCCTAAATATATATGCACCCGATACAGGAGCACCCAGATACATAAAACAAGTTCTTAACAACCTACAAAGAGACTTAGACTCCCACACAATACTAGTGGTAGACTTTAACACTCCACTGTCAGTATTAGACAGATCAACGAGACAGAAAATTAACAAGGATATCCAGGACTTGAACTCAGATCTGGACCAAGCAAACCTAATAGACATCTACAGAACTCTCAACCCTAAATCCACAGAATATATATTCTTCTCAGCACCACGTCACACCTACTCTAAAATTGACAACATAATTGGAAGTAAATCACTCCTCAGCAAATGCAAAAGAACAGAAATCACAACAAACAGTTTATCAGACCATAGTACAATCAAATTAGAACTCAGGTTAAGAAACTAACTCAGAACCTCACAGCTTCATGGAAACTGAACAACTGGCTCTTGAATGTTGACTGGATAAACAATGAAATGAAGGCAGAAATAAAGATGTTCTCTCTGAAACCAAAGAGAATGAAAACACAATGTACCAATATTTCTGGGACACATTTAAAGCAGTGTCTAGAGGAAAATTTATAGCAGTAAATGTTCCCATGAGAAGGAAAGATCTAAAATTGACACCCTATCATCAAAATTGAAAGAGCTAGAGGAGCAAGATCAAAAAAACTCAAAATCTAGCAGAAGATAAGAATTATAATATCAGAGCAGAGGAGATAGAGACACAAAAAACCCTTCAAAAAATCAATAAATCTAGGAGCTGGTTTTTTGAAAAGATCAACAAAATAGACCACTAGCCAGAATAATAAAAAAGAAAAGTGAGAATAATCAAAGAGATGCAATAAAAAATGATAAAGGGGATATTCCACAGAAATACAAACTACCATCAGAGATTACTACAAAAAAACTTTATGCACATAAACCTGTAATCCTGGAAGAAATGGATAAATTCCTGGACACTGGCACCCTCCCAAGCCTAAACCAGTAAGAAGTCGAAACCCTGAATAGATCAATAAAAAGGGCTGAAGTTGAGGCAGCAATTAATTACCTACCAAACAAAAAAAGGCCAGTTCCAGATAGGTTCATAGCCGAATTCTATCAGACATATAAAGAGGAGCTGGTACCACTCCATCTGAAACTATTCCAAACAATCCAAAAAGAGGGAAACCTTCCCAAATCGTTTTATGAGACCAACATAATCCTGATACCAAAACCCGGCAGAGACTCAATAAGAAAACTTCAGGCTAATATCTGTGATGAACATCAATGCAAAAGTCTTCAATAAAATACTGGCAAACCTATTGCCATGGCACATCAAAAAGCTTACTCATCATGATCAAGTAGGTAGGCTTCATGCTGGGGATGCGAGGTTGGTTCAATATGTGCAATTCTGTAAACGTAATTCACCACATAAACAGAACCAAAGACAAAAACGACATGATTATATCAATAGATGCAGAGAAAGCCTTTGACAAAATTCATCAGCCTTTATGCTAAAAACTCTCAATAAACTAGGTATCGATGGAATGTATCCCAAAATAAAAAAAGCTATTTATCACAAACCTACAGCCAATATCATACTGAATGGGCAAAAACTGGAAGCATTCCCTTTGAAATCTGGCACTAGACAAGGATGCCCTCTCACCACCCTTATTCAATATAGTATTGGAAGTTCTAGTTAGAGCAATCATCCAAGAAAAAGAAATGAAGGTTATTCAATTAGGAAAGGAGGAAGTCAAATTGTCTCTATTTGCAGACGACATGATTGTACATTTAGAAGACCCCACTGTCTCATCCCAAAATCTCCTGAAACTGATCTGCAAATTCAGCAGTGTCTCAGGATACAAAATCAATGTGCAGAAATCACAAGCATTCCTGTACACCAATAACAGACTTAAAGAGAGCCAAATCAAGAACGAACTGCCATTCACCATTACTACAAAGACAATAAAATACCTAGGAATACAACTAACAAAGATGTAAAGGACCTCTTCAAGGAGAACTACAAACCACTGCTCAAGGAAATAAGAGAGGACACAAATAGATGGAAAAACTTTCCACATTCATGGTTAGGAAGAATCAATATCGTGAAAATGGCCATACTGCCCAAAGTAATTTCTAGATTCAATGCTATCCCCATCAAGCTACCTATGACCCTCTTCACCGACTGGAAAAAATCACCTTAAACTTCATATAGAACCCAAAGAGAGCCTGCACAGCTGTGACAATTCTAAGCAAAAAGAACAAAGCTGGAGGCATCACACTACCTGACTTCAAACTATACTACAAGGCTACAGTAATCAAAACAGCATGATACTGGTACCAAAACAGAGATATAGACCAGTGTAACAGAACAGAGGCCTTGAGGGAATGCCATACATCTACAACCATCTGACCTTTGACAAACCTGACAAAAACAAGCAATGGGGAAAGGAGTCCCTGTTTAATAAATGGTGTTGGGAAAACTGGCTAGCCATGTGCAGAAAACAGAAACTGGACCCCTACCTGACACCTTACACTAAAATTAACTCCAGATGGA
>CAUYQU010026615.1:0-27768 GCA_963574635.1 Cheracebus regulus | reverse complement strand
CACCAGCTTCCAAAACAAAACAAAGACCAAAAAGCATCTTTCCTGAAATTCCCGCCAGCAAATCCTGCTTCTTAATGGTTAGTCTGCCAGTTAGAATGGCGATCATTAAAAAGTCAGGAAACAATAGATTCTGGAGAGGATATGGAGATGTCGAAATGCTTTTACACTGTTGGTGGGAGTGTAAATTAGTTCAACCATTGTGGAAAACAATGTGGCAATTCCTCAAGAATCTAGAACCAGAAATACCATTCAACCCAGCAATCTCATTACTGGATATATACCTGAAGGATTATAAATCATTCTACTATAAAGGCACATGCACACGTATGTTTATTGCAGCATTGTTCATAATAGCAAAGACTGGAACCAACCCAAATGCCTATCAGTGATAGACTGGATAAATATACACATATATACCATGGAATACTATGCAGCCATAAAAAAGGTTGAGTTCATGTTATTTGCAGGGATATGGGTGGAGCTGGAAACAAGCATCCTCAGCAAACTAACACAGGAACAGAAAACCAAACACTGCATGTTCCCACTCATAAGTGGCATAAGTGGGAGTTGAACAACAAGAAGATTTGGACATAGGGAGGGAAATATCATACATCAGGGTCTGTCAGGGGGAGCAGGTCTAGGCAACGGATAGCATTAAGAGAAATACCTAATGTAGATAACAGATTAATGGGTGCAGCAAACCACCATGACACATGTATACCTGTGTAACAAACCTGCACATGTATCCCAGAACTTAAAGTTTAATAATTTTTTTAAATGCATTATTACTTCACAAATATACACATCAGACAAAAGTTTTGTCCAAGAAGTAACCACTTTTATTTTAGTTTTCTAGCACTTTTGCCTATATATAAGAAATCATATTATATTATAATACAGTTTAGAATCTTGAGTTTGACTTCACTTAATTGTAACCTGAGTATTTTTATAGTTGTTATTTACATTTTTAATTGAGGCATAACATAGATAAAACGTATATATGCTTACATTAAAACCTTAACAATTTTTATATAACTATGTCCCCATGCAAGCACCACTTAGATCAAGATACAGAACATAAGTTTCTATTTGGCCTCTGCCCAGCTTATGCCTATCTCCAAAAATACATAATATTCTGATTGTCACCATTATTGATATGTTTTGCCTAATCTTTAAGTTTATAAATTGAATTCTACAACACATACTTTCTTATAATTGACTTTTTCATGCAGCATCATATCTCTGAGATTCAGCCATATTGTTGCATGTACCAATAGTTTATTTTTTAACTGCTACATAGAATTTATTATATGAACATATGGCAATTTATTTCTTCATTCTTCTATTGATGGTCATTAAAGGAGTTTCTAATTTTCAGCTATTATAAATAAAGTTCCTAGAAACATTTTTGTCTTTTGTGTGTGTATGAGAGAGAGACTGTAAATGTATGCACTCATTTCTTTTGAGTATATGCCCCAGAGTTGAATTGCTGGGTCATTGGATAGGTTTATGTTTAGATTTAGCAAAAACAGCTAATTTTCTAAAGGACTTATATCGTTTTGTATTCCCAAAAAGCAAAATATGCGAGTTCTAGTTGCTCATCTTCCCCAGCAGTTGATATAGTCAATCTTTATAAGTTTTAACTATTTGGTTCCAGGGGAAATAGTAGCACTTGTTACTTTGATTTGTATTTTCATGATGAATAAGGATGTTCCTTACCTACTCACATACTTACTATTTAGTCTCGTGTGCTAAATTCCATTTAACTCGCTTATAATTTTTAAATTTATATTGTTTGTCTTTTGCTTATTTATTCAAAGGAGTTCTTTATATATTCTGGACATGTTTTACATGTATGTGTGAAAGTATTTTCTTCTACTCTGCGGTATAATGGTTCCTTTTCTTTATGGTAGTTTTCGATGAACAGAAACTTTACCTTTAGGTACCCACTGTCTCTCAAAATTAATTTTTAAGTGTGGTATATGAAGTAGAGATCAAAGTTCACATTCTCCCCATATAAATGTCAAGTTGGCCTAAGATTACTTTTTCAAAAGACTATCCTTTTCCCCACTAAATATATTGATGCTTTTGTTTTAGATCAAATGACCAGGTCTGTATGAAGCTACAGCTGGATTTTCTGTACTGTTCCATTGATCTCTTTGTCCATCCTTGTTCCTACAATCTACTGTCTTATTAGCTACATCTTTAATGATGGTCCCCAGCTGTTTTCACTCTTTCAAGATTGTATTGTTTCTTTTATATCTTTGACTATTTCATGTAAATTTCAAAACCAACTTGTTAGTTTACCCAAAAAGCTTGGTCGAATTTTTATTGAGTTTGCAAGAGTATGTGTACCAGTTATGAACATGTACATATTTTCCTCTATTTGGCCCTTCTATGATTTCTCTAGGCAGTATTTTGTAGTTCCCAGCGCCCATGTCTTGCTGACACTGGCCCTCTACTGTTGGAGAGCATGGTGATGAGCCAGATTGGAGAAGAGCTCTCAGGACACAGGGGAGGCCAGAGCTGAGAGTTATGGGCGAGCCCCAGAAAAACTAGACTCACCTAGGAATTTAGAATTTTTCTTTGCAAGTTCCACTGACATTAGCAATATATTTTTCTAATTGAAAATAATACTATTATATTAGCTAGTCTCATAATCCTCTTTACTTAAGGCCAATTGATTGTAAATATTAACCATATCTACAATATACCTTCACAGCCACACCTCAGTTAAGTGTTTGATTAAATCACTGGTTACTACAACCTGGCCAAGTTGACACAGAAAACTATCCATTGTACCAAGAAATGCCAGCAGCCCCTCAAAGCCAGAACAGATAAGGAATGGATTGTCCCATAGGGCTTCTGGAAGGAGTGTGGTTCTGATGACACCATTAATTTTGGGTTTCTAGTCCCCAGTACTGCAAGAGAGTAAATTTTATATTGTTTTAAACCTCCTAGTGTCTAAAAATTTGTTACAACAGCCATAAGAAATTAAAACAGAAAGTTTAGGGCCATAGATATTGGTGTCATAGGCATAACGGAAGGAGGAAGAATAAGGTGGAAGTTGTGGCATCACAGAATTCAAGAGAAAAACATTTCTAAAGGTGATCTAGGGCATCACATGCTAAAGAAAGATCAAGTAAAATAGAGACTAAAAGATTTACATAAGAGATAAGGCTACAAGTATGGCAATGAGAATCTTCGCGAAAACAGTTTTATTTGAAAGATAAAAAGCAGATTTTAATGTGCCGAATGGTAAATGGTTAAATGAGGACTTTCAAAGGCAGTTCTAGATACCTATTTTCTTTCAAAATGTTTGAGTTTGAAGAGAAAGAAAGAAGTAGTTCTCTGGCTAAATTGATTCGTAGGTTTAACTTAAGGGTCTTGTTCACTTCCTTAAGGTTAAAAAAAAAAAGACTAGAGTATCAGGCATTTAAATCATCTTAAACAATTGAAATATCAAAAAGAAAAGTGTTAGCAATACGATCAAAAGAGTGTAAAACACAGGAAACAGGGAGGTTTAGAATCCCCAACTTTAGACATGGGAAATGGCACCTCTTCCATTGCAAATACAAACATCAGGGAAGAATGAGTTCAGGCAAATTGTATATGTGATTTAAAGAAGCTGAAGAAAATCCTGTGTAATGGCTTCTATTTTCCACTTTCTGTGCAAAACTAAAGAATAAGTTATTTACTAAGAGCAAAGGGTGAAGCCTGGAATTAGAAAGTTTTGAAATGAATAGAAAAATTGAAATAGCCAATCTGAACAATGAGAAGACAGCCAGTGAGAAAAAAATAAGAAAACAATAGGATATTTCTGCACAGACCTGAATACACATTTTTGGTTAGAAACTATCAATTTATAGAGGCATCAATCTTCAGTTCCCATCATAATGCTTAAATTCCAGGGAGAAAAGAAGAGGGCATTTGGATTGGTCCAGTATTCATACTGCATCAGTCAGGGACAGTGGAAGAACAAATAATTAACGGAGAAGAGGACAAGAGCAGAGAATGAATGAAATAAAGGGACATATTTTTTCTAGGTTCAGTAGGGTTTTAAAAAATGTTTGTTTCCATCCTTTTCCTCCAACATCTCATCTTAACAAATGAGAAGGAATGTTGTCCAAGGAAGAAAAGTAATCATTAAAAGAAAGACATAGGCCAAAAGGAATCAAAACGGAAAACGAAATGGAGGTGAATTGAGGAGAAAATAGAGTGAAGGGACAGAAGAAAATGATAGATATGATAGTATTTGATTGTGGGGATGGCTATCCCCTTTGCTTCAGTAAATTTAAATGTTAAAAATGTGATTATTTATGAAGGCTTTTACAGAAATATTTCTAAAGAATTGGAACAGGAAGTGTGGGAGGGAAGTAAAGACAAGAGAATCTAACAGCATGAGAAAGCATTCCTGGGAACAGATTTTATATGTCTCCTCTAAGATTATCAAATGAAATATATGATGCCTTATGAAATTTGAATTTCAGATAAACGCCATGTAAGTTTTTCTGTATAAGTACCTTCCAAATATTACATGGAATATACTTAAGCTAAAAAAAGTACTCATTATCTATCTGAAATTAAAATTTAACTGAGTGCCTTGTGTTTTTATTTGCTGAATCGGGTGACTCTATTACCAGTCCCATGATGGAGATGGTCTACAGTCAATTTTGCCAAGGAGCAGCACTGCACAAGCTGAGAGAGATTAAAGTGCCAGATCTTTTTAAATGTTGTATTTATAATGTTTGTACCATGAAGTTTCTTGAAGAACTACTCAAATAAGATTTGGGTCAGAAGTGTGTGTGAAAGTGAAGACATGGAATCAGCCTAACTATCAGTGACAGATTGGTTAAAGAAAATGTGGTACATACATACCATGGAATACTATGCAGCCATAAAAAGAATAAGATTATATGTTTTGCAGGAACATGGATGGAGCTGAAGGCTACTATCCATAGCAAACTAATGTAGGAACAGAAAACTAAATACCATATGTTCCCTCTTATCAGTGGGAGCTGAACGATGAGAACTCATGAATACAAAGAAGGGAACAATAAACACTAAGGTCTACTTGAGGGCAGGGGGTGGAAGAAGGGAGAGAAGTGGAAGAAATAACTAACTGGGCTTATTTTATTAAAGAGGCTTAATATCTGGTTGATGAAATAATTTGTCCAACAAGCCCACATGACAGAGTTTACCTATATAACAAACCTTCATGTGTACCCCCAAACTACAAATAAAAGTTAATAAAAGAAGTGTGTGTGTGCGCGTGCACGCGCACATGCTTGCACACATGTGCATGGTATATTTTATTTTGAAGTATCTTCATTTATTTTCTTTCTAAAAGAAATATTGTATTTGATAGTACATCCCAGAAACAAATTCAATGCATAGTAATGTATAACTGGTTTGAAACTATTTTCAGAGTGACTATTTGCTCTCATCATGCAGATATCTAAATTAAATCTGTCTTTCTCTAAGTCACTAATGATGAGTACATTTGACAATCTTTATGGCAGTCCATGAAATTTTAACCTAAGAGAAAACATTGAGCATCTGAAACTGTAGATAAAGAGAAAATGCCTAATGAGGTCTTTTAAATTGACATGAAAAATGACATAATAGCAATGAATACATTTAGAGTAATTAATCCATATCAGACCTTGTACTAAGTGCTTCATGTGTATTAATTCTTACCACAATTTTATAAATCAAATATCATTAATATTCATATTTTGTAGATGATGAAACTGTGATGTTACATTCAAGATCCCTCAATGGAAAAGGGCAGAGCAAGTATTTGAACCAAAGCAGCTTAGCACCAGCATTTCTGCTCTTAATCACTGAACTGTATTTTGCCCACATATTCAGAAAAGCAATAAGTTTGGAAGACATTTAAATAAATATTTTATTTTTACAGATGAAAAAAGTTCTGTGTAATGACAGCACCTAGCATAGTGATTAACTCATATTGTTGGTCAATAAATATTGGTTAATTGATTGCCTGAAACAGTCTTCTATCCTCAGTGTACCCACAGCACTGTTTATACCTCTATCACAGCATTTGTAACACTGCAATGAATGTGTTATTTAAGTGTTTTATGTAGACTACTAGCTCCTTTGTGTTAGGGATTAGGTATTTATCTTCCCATTCTTAGCTTCTAGCAGAGTGCCTTGTACATAGCTTTAGCTTGGTAATATTAAATGAAGGTGTAAATGAATACATAAAAAATAATGAATTCTAGAGTTAGGATTCAAAGGTTTTTTTGTTTTGTTTTGCTCTTTTGGAGGCATAAATTTTCTATAAACATTTCTAAATATGCCATGGAGTTGTAGAAAACAAGGTGGCTTTCCAGTGTGAAATGATGGATAACTAAAAGCATTGAAGTGATGAATTTCCAGCTTGATATACTTAATATTTATACAGAAAAACTATCTTTAGGGCCTTTTGTAGGTTTTCTGATTTTGGTAATGTTATCTGATTAGTTGTGTCTTAGAAATTAATAGGATAAGAAAGACTATTTGGGCAAAAATATGATCTTTTTCTCAGTACAAATTGTAGAAAAAATCCTCAATTACATTTCTAGTATTTCACCTATAAGTACTGACATGGAAAATTTGCCAAGGGCACTAAAATTTAAAAATGAAAATGTAAAAACATTTATAATATATATGTAATAGCATAACATTTATATTACATATTTCATATTACCTGTGTAACAGCATAAAGTTTACAGAAAAGGAAATCTAAAATAACAAAGGAACCCACCACACTGATAATCATCATTACCTTTGGATAAGGATGCAACTGGGATAGGAAGTGGTGAACAAGTAAATCATGAGTTTTAGCTATAGCAGTATTCTTTTATTTGTTTTTAATATAAATATATTTAGGCCTCATTTATGTAATCAAAATAATTTTTAAGGTCTAATGGTATCTGAGTTGTAAATAATAGAAGCATTATATTTAACATAGTAATAGAAGTCCTGGTCAGAGCAATTCAGCAAGAGAAAGATATAAAGGTTTCCAAATAGGAAAGGAAGAAGTTAAATTGTCCCTGTTTGCAGAAAACGTGATTTTATATATAGAAAACTCTAAGGATTGCACACACACACACAGACACACATCCACACACACACACACACCTGTTAGAACTAATAAATCCAGTAAAGTTGCAGGTTACAAAATCAACACACAAGCATCAGTAGTGTTTCCATACACTAACAGCAAACTATCCAAAAAATAACATCTTTAAAAATCCCATTTAAAATAGCTACCAAAAAAAAAAGCCTAATGTCATTAAATTATTTGACAATCATGGGAAACAGGTGAAAAATTCTGATACATGTTATCTCTTAAAGACTTAAAAACAGGTTTACATAAAAATATCTGATTGTAAAATCAACACATGCCTATTAAAAATTCCAACAATACAGACACTCGTTAGCTAAAAAGGGTAAGTCTTATTTGGGAAGTGGAGGGTGGAAAGGGGGTGACATTTAAAAGGAGCATAAGCTTGAGATGTATGTTGGAAACATTATTTGATAATAAAATTCTTATATTGTGGTAGGATCACTTTGACTTGGATGCTTCAAAATGGTCTTATCAAAATTATCTGTCACTTCAAGGTGAATTAAATCACATAACTGAACTTTCTCTTTTCTAAAGCAAACACATGGTCTAAAATCATTTGTAATTTTAAACTGATATTATCCTGTGAACTATTCTTTGTCCCCAATGAACACTCTCTTAATTGGCAACTAAAACCTGTCATAATGAAGAAATGTCTTCCTGTAGTTTCCAAATGGAATAACTAGAAGCTATTTATACATATGTATTTCTGCCAAACATCTCGAAAACTAATAATAAGATGTTCTAAACATATCTTCTCTAAGATTATTTATTGGTATATGTTACTTTTGAATTGAGGGATCACTTTACTGCTATCAAAAGACATCAACAAAAGTACAGTCATGCACAACATAACGACGTTTCAGTCAATGACAGATCGCCTATATAGGAGCGGTCCCATAAGATTACGATGGAGCTGAAAAATTCCTATCACCTAGTGACTTCATGTAGTGCAACACATTATTCATGTGTTTGTGGTGATTCTGGAGTTAACTAATCTGCTGTGCTTCCGGTCATATAAAAGCATAACACATAGAATTACATACAGTACATAGTACTTGATAATAACACACAACTATGTTACTGGTGATATATTTACTATACTCTACTTTTTACTGTCATTATATAGTGCACTCCTTCTACATATTAAACAAATAACTAAAACAGCTTCAGGCGGTTCTTTAGGATGTGTTCTAAAAGAAGGCATTGTTATCACAGGAAATGACAGCTCTATGCATATTATTGTTCCTGAAGACCTTTCACTGGGACCAGATGTGGAGGTGAAAGACAGTGATATTGATGATCCTGACACTACGTAGGTCGATGCTGATGTGTGTGCTTGTGTCATAGTTTTGAATTAAAAAGTTTAAAATGTTTAAAATAAATAGAAAAATGCTTATGGTATAATGATATAAGAAATAAAATATTTTGTACAGTTGTATAATATGTGTTTAAAGCTATGTGTTATTATGTAAAAGTCAAAACGTTTTAAAAAATTAAAAAGTTCATACAGTAAAAAGTTTCAGTAAGCTAAGGTTAATTTAATGTTGAAAAACCTTGTTTTACAAATTTAGGGTGGTTTAAGTGTACAGTGTTTATAAACCCTTTGGTAGCATACAGTAATGGCCTTCACATTTACCCATCACTCACTAACTTGCTCCTCCGGAGAAACATACAGTTCCTCAAGTTCCATTCATGGTAAGTGCACTACACAGGTGTACCGTCTTTTAAAATCTTTTATACCATCTTTTTACTGTACCTTTTCTATATTCAGATATGTGTAGCTATATCATAGTTACCATTGTGTTACAATTGCCTATAGTATTGAATACAGTAACATGCTATAAAGATTTGTAGTCTAGGAGTAACAGGCTACACCATATCACCTAGACGTGTAGAAGACTCTACCATCTAGGTTTGTGTAAGTACACTCTATGATGTTTGTACAGCAATGAAATTGCCCAATGACCCCTCTCTCAGAACACATCCCCATCATCAAGTGACACAAAATTGTACTTGTTAAATTAAGACAACACAAGAGAGCCTATTAATTTGCTTGGTTTAGCAAATAATCTGCACTGACTGGATTCAATGGTTGTTTAGTGAGTGCCTCCTATATGCTTAGTCCTGCTGTATGTCTTGGGGATACAGCAGCAAACAAGACAAAGTCTCCATCTAGGTATAATAATCAGAATCATGTTGTGTAGTATCTAGGGATTGACTGGATGGTAGAATGAGCAGTCTCCAAATTATCCCCTTTATTGGTACTAAGACTTTAAGAAGACCTCTCCTAATTGCCATCATTCTTCACTACTGAGTCTCAAATTCTTAATGATTAACCTTTTTAATTCTACAATCTTAAGATGAATGTTTTTTTTAACTTTGGATCAAGATATAATTCTTCTCCAATAAATTGGAATATATATAAAGAGGTATAGTTGTAGTTGTGTATACATAGTTACATATGCAATTTTTCATACATATACATATAGTTATATATAGTTATCAGAACGTATGGTCAGGAAATGTTTCTAACTGCCCATCAGTGTTCCACACATCCACAAAAGTAACCAGCTAGAACTAGCCCATTAACACATACATTAACTCTGAAATTGTTGAGCCCTGTGCTAAGGGCTGGGCTGAGTATTGCCCAATATTGAATAAATATTTCCAATCCCTGTCCTCCTAAAGCTAAGAGCTTAGTAGGAGCATTAAAAATATAAATCACCAAGTAAACCCATTACTCTGAGCTGTGAAGATAAACAGATAAAAATTGCAGAGAATATCAGTGAAGGTTAATTTAGATTTTGGAGGTTAGGGTCATAGGAGACTCATAGTTGTGTCTGATTTATCTCTGTGATAAGGAGGTGCTGTAAAAAACCATGACTGAAACTTACCATGCTAACATTATTACGTGGTTATGGCTTTTAAAATATGTCTCAAATGACACATTCCAATTGTACACTTCACTCTCAAAATTATTTTAAAATGTTATGTATGTCATAATTACATCAAATATAATTTAGCCTTTAAAAGTTTCTGTGTCTTTCTCATTAATAAAATGAATGTGAATATATAACAGATCACTCGAGTTAGTGATATGAAGTTGAAATACAAATGATCACACTAATATGTGCCTTATCGAATGTCTCATAAATTATAATGCTACATAAATCTGACTCTAAAACTGTGTGTAGGGATTATCCTATTAATATATTTCTCCTCTGTCTTCCATAGCTTTCCTCAGGAAAGGATGGACCAGTATGGAGATTTTAAACCTGGGCAAATTTTTTTCCCCTCATTTCATATTTGGCAAGTAAAACATAAAGAAGGAGCTAAAATTGTGGACAAAATATGGTAGATAAGCAGAGGTAAAATGGGAGATGAGTGTAAATTCAGGGGCGATTGTTTGATCTGTTATGATGTTTGAAAGCTTTTTAGAAGAGTTTTCACAGCATGAAAGGCTTTTACAATAGCTTCTGTTTCTTGTCCACTTGCAATGTGCCTAGCCCAGTGCTTCACAAAGAATGTCTCATTCCATTTTCTTGACAATACCAGGAGATCAGAGTTATTAACACTGTTTAACAGACAAGGAAGCCCACACAGAGAGGGGGAGTGACTTGCCCAGTGTCACACAGCTGGTAAAATGCAAGAGTCAGGATTCAAATTTCTATCTGTCTGGCTCCATGGTGTTTTTCTTATATTGCAGCACCTCTTTGATGAAGAAAAACTGTTCACAATTTTTCTGAGCTTTCATAACAATGGAGAAACTATTTTTGTTGGGCCTAGAAGATGTGATACAGGTCATCAAATCTGCAAATTGATTTATGCTCAAATCAATGAATTTTGAGCTAATATTTCCCTAATGGCTTTTATAAGGTGCTATGTTCAGTATTTGCAAAGCCCTATGCTATGCCATGCTTTGGGATAGAACAAATAAATGTATGCCTGTGAAAAATACTTATTGAACACAGCAGTGGCAAAATACACTTTCACTGGTGATTATAAAATAGAGGTTTGTGGGTTTCTTCTGATTTGAATAGAAGCATAAATATATTACAAGATTCGGTTATTTCTAATTTATTCTGAGATAAGCTGTAGATGATTACCTAATAATGGAAGTTGTTTAATATGAAATGTTCAGAGAGTCCCTAATGGATATTTTTAAAATTAAAAGGAAGAACAACGCCTCCTCCCACTTCTGCTGTTGCAAGTCCTCTGGAGGCACTGAGAGAGGGAGGTAGCATTGAAAATTCAAGTGAGTTCTTTATGAATCTGCAGCAAATCTTCACATGCCAAATATTTAATGTGCTTTCCTAGGTGCAGTAGGTGTCTGCTCTGCATAACAAATTCCTCCAAAGCCTCAAGGCTGAAACCAACATTTATGATGTCATAGTCTCTGTGGGTTAGGAATTTGGGTATAACTAATGAGATTCTCTGGCTCAGGGTCTCACACAAGGTGGCAATCTAAGTGCCAGCCGGGGCTGCAGTTATCTCAAGGCTTGACCCAGAATGGATCTTCCCCTGGGTTTAATCACAAGATTGTTGGCAGGCCGCTTTGGATGCATCCACTTCCAAGCTCACTCACCTGGCTACTGCCAGTACTCATATGCTTCCTGGCTATTGGAGGGAGACTTCATTTTCTTCCCACATGGCTTCCTCTCCACAGGACAGCTTGCTTCTTCCAGATCAAGGTCTCCAAGCAGGAGAGGGTGAGGAATGATGGTCACGATGGAAGCCATAGTCTTTTTGTAATCTAATGCCGGAAGTCACATGTCATCACTGCCCTATTCTTGTTTCTTCAAATTGAGTCACTAGGTCCAGCCCATGCTTAGGGGAAATGAATTATACAAGGATGTGAATACCAGGAGGCAGAGATCACTGGGGATCTTTTTAGAGGCTGCCTACCACACAAACTAATTCTTGTAAAATTATAAGACATACATTAATCTCATGATGATTGCAGTTATTCAACAACATTAGTAATATATACTTGTATAGTAATTTACATTTTTCAGAGCTGTTAACAAAGCCTACCATACTAGAGTCTGATGACAAAGATGAGTAGATATAATGGGCATGTGTGAAATCCATCCTCTGGACTAGATCTAACCCTGTGAATCTGACCCATGCTCATGGCCTGTGCTTAAAAGTGGCCCATGAAGGAATAGCAAATTCATCTTAACAGGATGTTAACACATGCTGTGTTCTTGTACATATGCCATTGCAATATAGCTGACTTTACTAAAAAATAAATAAATAAATAAGTCTATAACCTTAAAACTGGATAAAGCCAACGTGAACCTCAAGATGGTTAAGCTGATGATCTTGGCCTCTTTAACCACAATCAACAGGTTACTTGATCTTCATGCTACCTATCCCCGAGTAACATAGTGACTATAGCGTCTAGGTCAGAAATGATAAAGAACACAGTTTATTTTCCCTTTAGGAAATATTTTCTAAACTTATTATGTTAAAGTGATCTGGACTCTGTTGAACTCCCAAATTCTAAATGTCTGAAAAATGAAAAACATCATTCAACGTTGTATTCTTTTCATCAGCTTCTTGATGAATTCACTCATTTCCAACTGATAGCAGAAGGAAGACTCACACTGATACAGGAAATTGGCTGAAGCTACCAAGAAGGGGCATACCTCCAAAGGGTTTTTTTTTAAGTACTTGTAACACTGATGCGTGTGCCCCGCCTGATAAGTAGCTTGTCTGTTATTAGGCTGACATGGTGCATGGGGTGGGTGAACAAAGGTTTTTGATGCTAAACTCACCTCTTCCATTTGTTAGCACTGTAACTCTGGGAATGTTTCTCAAACTTTCTGAAATGTAGTATTCCCTTATGTGAAATAAAGATGATGTTCAGTGGAGGTCTTGAAAAATGTGCTTGCCAGACCCTTTGGTACAGGAAGCACACGTGCTCCTGCTGCTGCTCCTTGAAACACTGGCTGTGTTTGCACTGAGGCCATGCCTCAGCCAGCAACTGGGTGTGACAAGGATTCTTGGTCCTGTTCCTGGGAGAAGTGAGATTCCTTTGCTGGCAAACTTCAGCCTGAATATTCCCCAGGTGCCTTGCCAAACCTTCTTCAGACTGCTTGGTTCTCTAGAACACTTTCACACAACCGCCTCTCTCTCTCTCAGGATCAGACTCACGTTGCAGTCTGTTGGCTCTTTTCTATATTAACCACGTCTTTTTATTTTCTGTATTCTGATGCTTTGGTGTCTGGAGTCCGCTAAGCCTGGAGGGATTCCCCACTCTTCCCCCAGGGTTAGTCAGTTCCCATAGATAATAACAACAATTTGCTAAACTAGCATGCTTTTCAGATTCAAACCTACCAATTCAGAGCCCATGCACCCAAACACCCGCTTTATCTGGCTCTTGCACTATGGGTCACTATCCATTTGCCCTAATTCCCTCAGAACCAGGTACCAGACAGCTAAAGACAGCCCTTGTACCCTGGAGCCCACTGACATTATTCAAACAAACCAACCTGTCCACCTGCCTCAGCCATTCCTTCTCGCAGAAACCACAATAAAGGGTTTTGCCCACATTTTCCTCTGCTCCCTCTGTCTCCCAACCAAGCCTGGTGCTCACCTGGTGAGAAAACATGGAAATGATACAGTTTCTTGTGATCAGGAGGCATGTCACACTGCCTAGGGCCCTACAGGGGTATGCCAGGTTGTGGTAGGAGACAGAGGGAGCACAGAAAAGTGTGGGCATAAGCATTTATTGTGGTTTCTGTGGGAAGGAATGAATGAGTCAAGGTGAGCAGGTATAGGATCGGCTTGTTTGAATAATTTCAGTGGGATCTAGCATTTAAAGGTTGTCCTGCATTACCTGCTACCTGGCCCTGAGATAATACCTGTGTGGAAGGAAATAAAATGCCTTAAGGGTGCTCAGAATATGTTTTAATCAGATATGGTAAGGTAGACAGTCTCCCAAATAACAAACGTGCACATTTAATCCCCTCTTGGCATTTGCTTCTTGGAAAACCTGGACTAATTTAAGCTGCTTGCTTAAAATGGTATTTGTAAGCAGGCACAGTGGATCACATCCATAATCTCAGTACTTTGGGAGGCCGAAGTGGAAGAATCACTTGAGGCCAATAGTTTGACACCAGCCTAGGCAACATTGTGGGACCCTGTTTTAAAAAAAACAAATGCTGGGCATGGTGGCATACGCCTGTAGTCCCAGCTACTCAGGAGGATGGGGCGGAGGATTGCTTGCGCCTGGGAGTCCAATGATGCAGTGAGCCCAAAGTGACAGTCTCAGAGACAGAGCAAGACCCTGCCTTTCTTAAAAAGGAAGGGTATTCATAAGGGATAAATGAGGGATCACACAGTTCAGTTGTTGTTGAATTCCTGGTGTCTAGCCCTGAGCCTGGCACAGGGACGGCACTGAAATGAAATAAATTGTGCAAATACTCGATCACAAAAATAGTTCCCTAATAGAAGTTACTTTTCTTTTCTGATGATATTTTTAAATGATTGATCCTTTTCCTATCTCAGAGAAATGGAGAGTTTTTCAAGCAACAAGTAAAAATTCTGTTCTTCATTTATATGTTTATAGAGGTTTATGACTTACAAAGAACACTAACACATAATTTTCTGATTTGATCTTTTCAATAAACTTAGGCTTGAAAAGTATTACTATCCAATTTGACAGATGAGAAAAGTAACCCAGGTTAAATAAGTCATCCAAGGTAAACCATGGCAGGATCTAGGTTAGAACGTGAGTTTTAAAACTCTTATTCAAGACTGAGCCTGAGAAATAGCCATAATATATATAAGTATCAGATGTATTTTGAGAATGCCTAAAACTTAATTTATGGGTGATATAAAATATTTTGTAAACTTGCTTTTCTGTATTACGAAGGCACTCACCACAAGAATTTTCCCAGGATATGGAATTGGAAGACCATGTGTATTTATTTTTTCTCTTGAGACGGAGTCTTGTGCTATCGCCCAGGCTGTAGTGCAGTGGCACGATCTTGGCTCATGGCATCCTCCGCCTCCCGGGTTCAAGCAATTTTCCCGCCTCAGCCTCCTGAGTAGCTGGGACTACAGGAACGTGCCACTACACCTGGCTGATTTTTTTGTATTTTAGTAGAGACTTGGTTTCACCATGTTGGCCAGGATGGTATTGATTTCCTGACCTTGTGATCCGCCCACCTTGGCTTCCCAAAGTACTGGGATTACAGGTGTGAGCCACCGAGCCGGGCCAACGATGTGTATTTTTAAAAAGAACAGAATTAGCCTCTACACTCTTAGTGAAAGAATAATTTTTTGGATTCCTATACCTTTTCATCGACCCAGGCATTGGTTCCTGCCCTCAGGTCTGAACCCCAGTTGGAGGATCATTTAGAAAACATTTTTATATATCTTAAAATTACAATATAATGGTACATTTGTCACAATTAATGAACTATTACTAATATTTAAGTCATTTACTATAATTAATACTTTATTCACATTTCTTTTGTTTTTTTTACTGAATATTTACCTAATGATTAAAAAATAATGCAGAGGAAAATTTAATAATATGTAAACAAATGAGATCTTTGTGGTCATGAATTGAAAGACTTACTAATGCTAAAATGTCAACTGTTTCCAACTTGTTCTATAGATTCAATACAATCCCAAACAAAATATCGGTGACTATTTTGTAGCTATGGCAAACTAATGTTAAAATTTATATGAAAAGGCAAAAGACAACATAGCCAAAACAATACCTAGAGAGAATATATTTGGAGGTTTCACACCACCTGATTTCAAGTGCTACTATAAAGTAACAAAAATCAGGTAAAAGTCAAGATGATGTTCTAGCAAGAGGATAGTCACACAGATCAATGGAGCAGAATAGAGAGCTCAGAAGTCAACCTGCACAAATATAGTCAACTTATCTTTGGCAAAGCTGCAAAGGAAAGGAGATCATCTTTACAAAAAAATGGTAGGGGAACAATTGAACATCCAAATGCAATAAGCTGAACCTAGATAGAGACCTTACATCTTTCACAAAAATTGAATCAAAGTGCATTAAAGGCTTATATGAAAAATGGAAAACTTTAAAACTTCTAAAGAATACAGGAATCTACATGAATTTGGAATTCAGGGATGAGTTTTAAATACAACACAAAAGCACAATTCATGATAGAAAAGGTTGATAAGTTTGACCTTATTATTTCATTTTTATATTTTCACTCCAGTTTTTATAATTCTATTTCCAACAGGTATAACATAAACTTTATACAATATGTGTTCTGTGTTTTCCACCATTAGTATATATTTTTCTGTATCATTAAAAAAAGAAAACACTGTTAATAATATAAAGAATTTCTTTTTAAATAATGTTATTTTCTGTCAGATGTGTTGTTCAGTGAGACACTACTGTGGTGGATGTATATTCCCTTTTAGGTTTGCCCTGCCCAAACCCACTCCCTATAATTTGAGTGATGCTCACCCACCCCTCATTAGAGGGAAGACAAGAAACCTGAGGTTGTAGGTAACTCTGACTATGGTGGTTGCTTCAGGAAGGGCGTGTGTACTATGTTAGGTCCCAGGTCATTTTCTGGAACTATTGAGACTGCTAGTTTCCAGCTTCCAGTAGCCAGTGGGCAAACTGTGCCTGAGAAAGAAGCCAACCAGGAGAAAGCCAAAATGAAGGAGTTGAGAGAAAGAGTTCACATCTAAGCATAGACTTTTCAGTCATCTAAATCAATAATTTTTCTTTATTTGAGAAATGTAGTTTGAATTGGGGTAGTACAGCCTGCAAGCAAGAGAGTAAAAGTTCTGGTTAAAAAACATTAAATAAATTTGAAGCAAACCTGTCTTTAAAATGTGTTATCTGCCTTTGCTAAAAATCAAAATGATTGGTAAGAATCAAGACAAAATCATTACTCATTTTCTTAACATCTCTTTTCCTCAGTTTCTATAAGGAGTGAATTCATAAGTCTGTTTGTGTTGCTGTAGCAGAACGCCACAGACTGAGTAATTTGTACAGAGTGAAAATTAATTTTCCCATCATTCTGGAGGCTTGGAAGTCCAGGACCAAGGTTCCAGCTGCCTGGCTGCATCTACATATGGAGGAAGGCCGAAGGTCAAGCTCCCTGCATGGTGCATTAAGCCTCTTTTATAAGGCCCTTAAGCCCACTCATGAGGGAGGAATCTTCATGGCCTCATCATCTCTGTCTCTTTTTTAAATTTAATCTTTTCTTTTAGATATAGGGAGTACATGTGCAGGTTTGTTACACAGGTATATTGAACCCAAGTAGTGAGCATAGTACTTAATAGGTAGTTTTTAATACCATGCCTCCATCCCTCCCTCCCTCCTCTAATAGTCCGCAGAGTCTATTGCTCCCAAGTTTATGTCCATGTTATGTACTCAATGTTTACCCACACTTATAAGTGGGAACATGTGGTTTTCTGTTCCTATGTTACTTCACTTAGGATTATGGTCTCCAGCTTCATCCATGTTGCTGCAAAGGACATGATTTTGTTCCTTTTTGTGGCTGCTTGGTATTCCATAGTATACCATATTTTCTTGATCCAATCCACCATTGATGGGTACCTCAGTTGATTCTATGTCTTTGCCATTGTGAACGGCATGGCGATAAACATGAGTGCATCTGTCTTTTTGGTACAATGATCTATTTCCCTTTGAGTATATACCCAGAAATGTGATTGCTGGGTCAGATGGTAGCTCTGTTTTAAGTTTTTTGAGAAATCTACAAACTGCTTTCCAAAGTAGCTGAACTAATTTTCATTCCTACCAACAGCATATAAACATTCCCTTTTCTCCACAGCCTCACCAACATCTGGAATAACTGGCTAGCTATATGTAGAAGAATGAAACTAGACCCTTACCTTTCACCATATACAAAAATTAACTCAAGATGGATTAAAGATTTAAATGTGAGACTTCAAACTGTAAAAATCCTAGAAGAAAACCTAGGAAATACTCTCCTTGACATCTGCCTTGGGCAAGAATTTTTGGCTAAGTCCCCAAAAGCAATTGCAATGAAAACAAAAATTGACAAGTGGGAGAATGAAACTAAGGAGCCTTGGCACAGCACAGGAAATTATTAACAGAATAAACAGATAACCTACAGAATGGGGGGAAATGTTTGCAAACTATGCATTTTGACATAGGTCCAATATCCAGAATCCATAAAGAACTTAAATCAACAAGCAATAAAAATAAATAACCCCATTAAAAAACGGGCAAAGGACATCAACAGACACTTCTCAAAAGATATCCAAGCAGCCAATAAACATATGGAAAAAAGTGCTCATCATAACCAATCATCAGAGAAATACCTGTCAAAACTACAATGAGGTATCTCACACCAGTCAGAATGGTGACTGTTCGAAAGTCTAATCGTCTCGTAAAAGCCCCACCTCTTAATACTATTACACTGGCAACATTTGAATTTTGGAGGGGACATATTCAAACCATAGCAGCAAATAATGAAAAATGCTTACCTCACTGGGTTGTTTTGAGGATTACATGAGTTGATATGTGGAACATACCTGAATAAAATGTAAATGCTAGTTGTATTTTTATAATTTTTTTTTTAATTTTGCTACTCTTGGAACCCAAAAATTACATTTACAGTCATGTATCACTTAATAATGGGGATATGTTCTGAGAAATACATCCTTAGGAAATTTCATTGTGGTGCAAATACCAGAGAGTATACCAACACAAACCTAGATAGTATAGCCTACTGCACGCATCGGTGATGTGATAGAGCCTATTGCTCTTAGAATACAAATCTGTACAGCATTTTATGTACTGAATACTTCAGGTACTTGTAACACAATATAAGTATTTGTGTAGCTACACATATCTGAGCATAGAAAAGGTACAGTAAAAAGATATATAAAAGACAAAATATGGTACATCTGTGTAGGGCATGGAGCTTGCAGGAGTGTTAGTAGTTACCCTGGGTAAGTGAGTGAGGTATGAGTGAATGTGAAGACCTAGGATATTATCGTACACTACTATGAACTTTAAGTACTACAAACTCTAAGTACACTGTGTACTTAGACTATACTAATGAAATAAAACAATATTTTTCAGTAATAAATTAACATTAGATTATTGTAACTTTTTTACTTATAAATTTTTTTAAGACTTTTTGACTCCTTGGTAATAACAAAGATTAAAACACAAATGCATTATACAACTGTACAAAATAATTTCTTTATTCTATAAGCTTGTTTCTATTTTTAATTGTGTTTCTTTTTAAACTTTTTGGTTAAAAACTAAGACACACACACATTAGCCTAGACCTACACAGGTTCAGGATTATCAATATCACTGTCTTCCGCTTCCACATTTGGTCTACTAGAAGGTCTTCAGGAGCAATAATACACAAGGAGCTGTTATCTTGTATAACAGCAATGCCTTCTTCTGGAATACCTCCTTAAGGACATTCCTGGGGATGTTTTACAGTTAATTTTTTAATCTATAAGTAGAAAGAGTACACTCTAAAATAAAAATTAAAAATGTAGTATAGTAAATATGTAAACCAGTAGCATAGTCACTTATTATCACTATCTAGTATTATGTACTGTACATAATTGTATGTAGTATACTTTTATACTACTGGCAGTGCAGTAAGTTTGTTGACACCAGCATCACCACAAACATATGAGTAATATGTGTTAATGACTTTGCAACTGCCGCAGTGTCACTAGGTAATAGGAATTTGGGACTATGGTCATATATGGTCCATCACTGACCAAAAGTCCTTATGTAGTACATGACTATACTTTAACATCTTATAATTGTATATTATTTTACATAATAGAAAAGATATACAATCTTATTTAATTCACATAGTGATCTTGTGATATGGAAATTATTACACCCATTTTATAATAAAAGTCTGATGTTCAGAGAGGTTAGCTTCCTGACTCAAAGCAAGGAAGTACAGAACCAGAACCAATGTAAAAACAGGAAAATAAAAACTTTCCCATTATACCAGTATACAATCCAACATGGGTCAGTATCTGCTATGGGCTGACTGTTTCTGTTCTTCCAAAATTCATTCACTGAAACCCTGATTCCCAATGTGACAGTGTTGGGAGGTGAGGCTTTTGGGATGTAACTAAATTTGGATGTTGTTATGGTGGTAAAGTTCGCATGATGAGATTGGTGCACTAATATGGGGATGAAGAGACTCCTACTCTCTCTCTTCACCATGTGAGAAAACCAGGAAGAAAGCCCTCCCCAGAACCTGACCACACTGGCACCCTGCACTTGGACTTTTCACCCTCCAGAACCATGAGAAATACATGTTTGATGTTTAAGCCACCCAGTCTACGGTATTCTTGTTAAAAGACTAGTGTTGTTAAAACTTATAATCCCAGCATTTTAGGAGGCCAAGGCAGGCAGATCACGATGTCAAGAGATCAAGATCATCCTGGCCAATATGGTGAAAGCTCGTCTCTACTAAAAATACAAAAATTAGCTGGGCATGTTGGCACGTGCCTGTAGTCCCAGCTACTCGGAAGGCTGAGGTAGAAGAATTGCTTGACCTGGGAGGCAGAGGTTGCAAGTGAGCCAAGATTGTACCACTGCATTCCAGCCTGGCAAAAGAGTGAGACTCTGTCTCAAAAATAAAAACCTTTATGGGTTTAAAGAAGGAAACACAAGTTCAGAGATGACAATTTAAATCATTTGAGACTGAGTTAATTATCTCAAACGTGACCAGTAAGTTATTACATTTGTCTAAACTTACATGGAATCATCTGAAAAGACTTGCCTACCAGAAGAAATCTCAGGGCTGAGTCTGAAACCAAAACTAGTCCAGACATAAAATCTTATTATATAGAGGCAAATTTTCTTAGCTGTAATTGATGAAATAGAATACAAGGTACTGGGGAATATCGGCAAGCTAAACTTATCCTCGTTTCCAAAGATTCACTGAAGACTCAGTTGTGGCCCAAAAGGTTATTCAAGAACACTTCACTTCTAGATCTAATATAATATAGACTCAACTTTAAGAATTCGAATCTCACATATCTACTTGGGAAACCAAGGATGATCCAAAATAGTACAGTAATACTATTAGGCAGGAATTCCTAGAAGCCTAAGTGAAAAGAATCCAAGGGAACCTAATAATAATCTTATTCTCAGTGTTATTTAACTTGAGACATTTGGCTTAGTAATAATACAATAATGTGTACATCTCTATAAAGAAATTTTTAAATATTATGATTTCTTGCTAAAGATAAAACCTGACAGGCAATAGAACTCACGTTAAAGAGTAAAACTCACAATGAGATTTTCAGAAACATCATGTCTACTTTAATAAATTATGTGAAAGATTGATGATCCATTAATTTTAGTGTTATCAATGAACTTAACTACCAGAATAATTTTTCTCTCCCAAAATAAAAATTTTACTTCATAAGAAACTTAAAAGCATGAAAACAAGCAAAATAATTATCATTTCTCAAAAACTCCACTTTAAACATAAGGGAATTGTGTGTCTTTTCAGCCTAAAACCCCCATTATATGAGAAGTTAATATTTCTAAGATGCACATCAACTTAATTAATTAAAACCTAAATGAAAAATAAAATACAGGCAATGAAGGAAACAATTTCTCAGTGAAGTCTTCCTGTAAAATTACTTAAGCATTTTTAATTATGTTTTCTGCACAACTGAAAATTACTATACTTTCTACCTTAAATTGCTACTTTTTTCAAATTTTTATAAATTCGTCATATGTAACTGAGAATGTATTATAATACCAATCAAAGCAAAAGACCCACTGGACAAAGTTAAGCAAGCAAGGAAGATGCTATTCAAGGTTATTGCCTTTGGGGAGTGAGACCAGAGCTCAGCCTGAGCTCAACCTTTGAAACAAAGGCCTGGGGAGTTTTTATGAGTTGAGAAGAGGGAATCATAGGTCAGATATTTTTGCTAATTGTCTTTACCTAAAGGACAAGTGAATTTTCTCTGAACTTTTGACAGTAAGTAGTTTTATAACTTGGAGCAAGGCACCCACTGAAGTTTGGCTCCCACTCTCCCACAGAAACTGTGAAATAAAAATGCTATCTTGCTTGATGAGTATATTTCAAAGGGATGGCTCTCAGATCTTTAAGAAAGATACTCCCAGGATGTAAAACTGGCAAAAGAATTGTCAAAGTTTTATTTCGTTTTTAATTGACACATAATTGTACATATTAATGAGGCACCATATAATGTTTTTATACATGTATACATTGTATAATGATTAAATCAGGGTAATCGGCATATCCGTCACCTCAAAAAATGATTATTTCTTCGTGGTGACAAAATTCAAAATCTTCTAGTTCTTTTGAAATATACTATACAGTATTATTAACTATAGTTGGTCAATGGGTACAAATGTGCGGTTAGATAGGAGGAATGAATTCTGGTAAAAGGATTTTTTTTTTTTTAAATTTACATCTCAGGCAGGGAAGGAATCTAAAAGTATGTTTTCTAAAGCAAATGCTCTAAGAAAAGGGAGGTCAGCGGCCTAGAGTCAGAAAGAAGCCTGCCTAATGTTTAGTCAAGATGCAGGCAACATCAAGGCTGTTTTAGTCACACCAAATCTATATTCTCACATATGTTTTTGAGCTAGCCTGTTAACCTTTCACCAGTGACAGACTCTACTTTTGTGCCAGATTTCAAGTCCTTTTCTTTTATTTCAACTAACAAGTCAAGTGAGGCAGGGATGAGAATGACACACCACAAACTGGAACTCAGTCAGGGCAGGTAACTGCCTTGACACCCATTTAGTGTAATCTCCCCAAGTCTCTAACCCCCTCTTCACAAATAGGTGAGAGTCTCTTCTGTACAGAGACTTGTAAAAGGGCAGCCCTTGTCCTCAATAATCTCCTGCAGCATCTTACAGCCCTCACAGGCAAGACTTCGTCCACAAATCTAACTCAAATCCCTCATGCTCCATCTTAATGTCCTCCTAGCTTCTCTGGGAGATTATCTGTTTCTCACGTTCTATGCAACTATTCTTGGCATAGTTAAAATGTGAATTTTCCCCCATCCATTCACTTTTGCATGCTAAATTATTCCAGTCCCATTCTATGTCTTATTTTTCACAGTTGACTCATCTTTGTGCTGTCATAGTTTAGTACAACTATTTGGGAGCTAGAGAAATCCAGATTCTAATCTTAGGTCTCCCACTTTTCTCTGGCTACAAGCCTTCAACACAATTACAGAGGCCCAGTTTCCTCATTGTAAACTAGGGTTAATACAGTTTATTTTGAAAGAAGATTAGATGAGGTAATGGATTGAATCTGGTAGAGACACCAAATAAATATTAGTTCTCTTCCTTCCTTCTTTTCTGAACTGCCTATTTGATGTTTTTGATCCAGTCCACCAGCCTCTGCTTTTTCCATACTGAGAGAAGAGAAAAAATAATTCAACCATACATATAATTTTTTAGTTTCACCAGTGATGAAATGTATATTAAAGTCATATAACATATTATGAAGAATTGGAAATATCAGTCAATTCTTTATTTATTAGAGTAATGGGATAATAATGTTGAAAGCAAAATTATGGTTTGATATGATTGATTTTAAAGGGGCATTATAAAAATCACTTTTCATTTAATCTCTATTAAACCAGTTATGCCAATTTCCTTAAGTTCGCAAGAGTCAGAAGGGCTTTCAGATTCATTTCCACTCTCTGATTAAGAAAAATGTCACATATAAATAGTAAGAATAGTTTCTTTATTAGAGGAATGTGGAAAAAGAAACTGGCTCATCTGTTATACTAATGATACAATAAAGATATCAGTTTTTTAAAGTCCCAAGTGGTCATTTAACTCTTCCTTAAAATTGAAAGATCACTTGGAACATTTAAAGAAGTCCCCCAACAAATACATCAAATTCTTATTTAAAAACTGAATGCATCCTCTCCTCAAAGGACCCTTGAGAATATTACAGTCAACTATGCAGTAGAAGTTAACACAGAGTCAAAGAACAAATAAACTGAGTTAAATTAAAATAAGCCCTGGAGTAAGTAATTAAGGGCCATTCTTTTTCTTTCCCTTTCTTTCCTAGAAAACTGAACAACAGATATGTTTGCTGAATATATTATATCCATAACAGAAAGCATTGACAAGTGGTCTTATAAGCTTAATCAGTTAAATACCTTGAAAATTGCCACTACAACTTCCTTGATATTCAGGGACATTTCTTTCTCATGAAGGGTGTCTGTTTCTGGTGCCTTTCTTCTTCCAGTCAATATGACATTTATCGAGCATCTAACTGTACAAAGCAATGTTTTAGAGGCTTTACTAGTCACAGTAGGAGATAGATGCGGAAAATATGGCTTCTTCCTTAGGAAACTTAAAAATCTATGTGGAGATACAAAATATAGAGAAATAACTATAATATCAGGCATATTTCTCAACTTATTTCTTGTTTGACAATTAACAGATTACCATTTTATATCTTGGAAATTATTACCTTTTGTTAGGAAGGGAAATCATATGTTAAGTAGGGTTGTGAATTTAGCTATAAATTGCTAAAACTTGTCAATGACATAAGAAGTAAAAGTTGTCTTCACTAAAAGGCGCAGTGTATCGAGGAGAGAGAATTATCATTTGAAAAGGAAGCCAATGCAAATCAATTTTGAGTGCATTTTATAAATGAATAAGAAGGAAAGTGAGTAACAATCAGAAATGATGTAAAGAATATAATTACACTGCCTGATGACCAACCTAAAACAATTTGGAAATTTAATACTCTCCTTAAGTCGTTGGTAACTAAATATCTGCTCACTGCTTGAAGCTCTTGCTGAATGAACTTGATACAGGTTAGCACAAAGCAGCTAAGGCAATTTTTGTGCTAACATATATTTATTTCATACTAAGAAATTCAAACCAGTTCAGAGTAGACCTTCATAAGGGCTGTCCCCTTAACAGCAGCTTCCATCCAGTTGGGGCTTTGCACATCGCAATTTTTATTGTAATTACAACACAGCGGTTTATCTGTGGAAAATCAAGAAACAATACTGGCAATAGCCAAAGTAAAGCAGAGTTTGTAGAGATGAGGGTAATGTAACTTGATCTTGCCTTATGAATACAAACACCTGCTACTATCAGTTGGTCTGGGTTAAATGCTTTAACTGAGCAACCGAGCTGGTGGTGTAGTATCGGGTAACCAGAAAGTTAGGGCTGCAGCAAGGTTGTTACGTGCCCTCATATCAAGTGACAGCTAGGTTTATTCTCGCAAACTGACTGAACAGAATAGATGCTGGTCTAACAAGTGATTTTAAAATCTGCTGGCTAGCACTCAGCTGTTCAATTAAATTGAGCTTAGAGAAAACCAATTAATAGAAGAAATTTAACTTTTTGGAAAAAAAAACCCTGCTTCTAAGGACAGCTTCAACAGGATTCACATTTAGTCTTTTTGAAATACAAGTCATGTTTGAAAACACATTCATCAAAAAGTTGATAGAAACGACCCAGGTTTCCTCCAATAAAAAATCTTTCCTCCCTTTTCCCCACACCAATAAGCCAACTATTATAATTTAACTAAAAGTTGAGCATAGCTAGGCCTCGGCAGCCGACAATACGTGAGCTTCCACAATGCTTTCTTAAAGAGGTTGGGGCTACTGAGATGGTAAAACTCCGCATCCTCACCTTTCCACCCTTAACCCAGAGCCCAGCTTGGCTCTCCTGAGGCCGGAGTGGGAAGATAGTGCTGGCACCTGCCCTTTGCTGCGAGGCCCAGGAGCCCTCCCAAAACCTGCGGCTCTTCAAGTGCCCCGAACACACCCCACACACTCAGGTTGCTTTGGGAGCTCCAAGCTGTCAACTAGAGCATAAAGACAAATAGGCATTAAAAATAAGAGGCTTAATTCTAGCAGTTGAAAATAGAGGAAGGGATTTCCCTCTCCCCCTCTTTCTCAGAATATTTACATTAGAAAACTTGTCATTGTAAATACTTTCTCCTCTCTTTGAAATGTATATAAGGTCTTTAAAGATGAGATAGGCCTTTTGTCAGCTTTATGGCTGTGGAATGTCTTTCTCAGAGACCAGGAATCCATCTCTTTGAAATGTAAACATTAAAAAGATAGCACCTCTATCTTCTAGTTACCATGAGAATGTAGGAGGCTAACTTTAGTGGGCAGGCACCCTCTCCAAGTTGCAAAACCACCTACTGTCATAAAAACATGAGAAGTTTGTTTTACCTAATTGTAAGCCAATTAGATAATGTAGATGGTCACCTCAATTACCTAATCAGGTAAAGCAGGGATCAACTATGTGTGACAAACGGTGTTGTCAAGCCCTTTTATTTGAGAAATAGTCATTGTTTATCTTGAAAACACGGATGTAATGGGTTGCATCTGCTTAGCTATAGAAAAGACTGAGATGTCTTTCTGTCTTTGCAATCTCTATGCAGATTGCTGATGACGAGCATCACATGCTGGTTTAATGTTTACTCAATAATAAATGTTTATTATTAGTAGTATTCTGCACTACCTTTATGGAAAGGATTTCTGGGTTGAGAGAAGATTTTATTTTTTATTATGTTTTCCCAACACAGGCAGAGTTCTATTGACTGCTTAGGGAGCCCTGAGTCTCTGCCTGGGAGCCATGGGCCATGCTAACAGAGCTGTTGGTTTATTCATCTATTTGAAACTCACCCCCTTCTGCCCTCGTGCTAGAGTAGGGCAGATTTTAAGCAGTTCTTCTTGCCCTGGAGATGTCCCAATACTCAGTGACTTCCATTTTGCCTTTAGACAACTGCCATGTTAGCTTTTTGTATGTCGGCTTTGTCAGAGTCATTAATGAGCAGGAAAAAATTGAAAACTTTGCTAAGGTTAAAAGATGTTTTGTGTAAATAGAATTTTTGTTTTTGATAAAACGTAATGTCTGGTAAAGGACTTTTGGCCCCGTTCTCCAGCCATGTGGAAAGGGCCTAATTCCCGATAAGGAAGGCTTTCCTCACAGCCCCCCTCCCCCCCCCCCCCCACAGGGAGAGTCCCTTGTCTCACTCTATCGTGGCCCTGCCCAGGACCAGCAACCTCCCCCACCCAGCAGTCCACTGAACCAATCACCATCCACCCCATCAACTAACCTAGCCAATCACTACCTGCCAGATCAGCTTTCCTACTGCCCCCAGCCCCTCTGCCCCTATAAAAACCACCGAACAAAGAAAGCGTGTGCGATTCCTCTCTTCCTGCTTGAGTCGCCCGGAGATCCCAATAAAGCCGGTACTGGTCACCGCGTGTCCTCCCTCATGTCTATCGAGCGCCTGCCTTCGTGGGTTGGGGTCGCACAAGTGGTGCCGAAAACCCGGGAGCGCGGGCTGCCAGCCTGGCTGCAGCCCCCTCCTCCGGCGACCCCTTTTTGGATCCGACACCTCTACACTCCGATTAAGGTAAGTTCATTTTTTTTCTTTTGCCTTTCCTTCCACGTGGTGTGCACAGTAGTCCCTCCCAATTCTCCGGACCCCTCGCCTAGCGTCGGCCGACCTGAGGAAGGTCCTCCGTTCCGGCTCCAGGAGCCCCTCCGGGAACTGCCAGACAGGGGACGCCCTCTCTGACTCTTCCCTCCGTTAATTCTCTGGGTATCTGCAGCGCAAGGGGGACGCCTCTTCCTGCATCTG
>CAUYQU010026609.1:0-13284 GCA_963574635.1 Cheracebus regulus | reverse complement strand
CTCATTATCATATGCCAAGTAATGTCTGCCTATACATGAATACACAAACTAACTTATCTACATTATCAAAACAAATGTGTCTCTAAAACAGTCATGTAAGCTAAAAAGGAAAACAACTATTAAACTTGACTTTATATCGTTTATGGATTCATTTATATATATAGTAAATGTTCTTTAAGGTGGTGAAACAAGACATTAGGACAGGTACTTAAAGTTCAAAAGAGCCAATGTGCCTCTTTTGCCCACCACTGTGAAATGGTGACGCAGCCAAATATCAATCCATCAACACACTCACCTTCTGCATTGTACACACAAAGCATCATCTGGGTGGGCCTCTTGCTCAAGATCTCTGTCCAAATATAGAATTCCATAGCATTACTTTAACAGCATCTGGTCCAGTCCCCCTACTACAGATGGGTAAACTAAGGCTAATGCCTTCAGTGAGCCAACAGGTATAGAGCATCCATCATGTATCAGGTAAAGTTCTAGACCCTGGGGAGACAAAGATGAAGGAGACACAGTTTCTGTCTTAAAGGTGCTCATGGTTTACTGAGAGAGATTTAGACAAAGACTCACACACTCACACATCTGCCATAAAATATTAAAAGTATTATTTATAATGGGTGTTTGTGGAATTATGAGATTCCTTGCAGATTAAGAAGCAACTAATAGTATTTAAGAGAAGGACTGAAGAAGAGTTTCCCATAGGAGATGAGATCTGAATGTGGGCCATTTAAAGGTGAGTAGGAATTTGTCTGGTAGGAGACAAAAAAGGGCATTTGAAGCAGTGAAAACAGCATGTGCAAAGATATGTGTGTGAAAGCACCTGGTCTCTTGGGGAGGAAGCTAGGGTGGCTCAGGGGTTGGGCATAAGGAGTGGGAGAGGAGGTCTAGACGGGTTCCATGACTTGCCGTAAGGTCCCACTGCAAAACACCTCCAAGGTCCACCTAATTAGGTTTCTGGACTCTCACTCCAGTGCTCTTTACATTGGACCTTGATGCTTTTAGCACCAATAAAATGCAGCCATGTGAAACTAGAATTATCTTTAACATAACAAATGCCATCGATACTATAGGCACAATGGGTAGCTTAAGAGAGGGTCTGAGGAAAGCCCAGAAAAGTAAATTTGAAGCAAAAATGTAACAACAATGACACCTACCAGAATAAAACGAGTACTTATGGAAGCCCCAAACAGCACCTCATATGGCCATTTTTTTTTAATTCAGAAAATAAAGGATACCAGGACACAGGAAGATGATAATAATAGTGATAACAATTGCAACAAATGGTCCTAGTGTCTTATACTTTTAAAAATCCTCTTTGATGTACATTATTTCTTCAGAAGGGTGAGAATGTAGTTTGGACAAAATTAATACGCAATCCATAACTAAAAAGAACAAGACATATTATTTACAGCTGTTCATTTGAAGCTATCACTGTTGTCAAAATATAAAACAGATGCTTTCATGATGAGGAATTTGGCACCAATTCCACATAAGCCAGAAGGTTAGAAAAATGAAATGTATTCATGCTATTTACCAAGGAACAAAACATTTTCTTCACAAATGATGGGAGGCTTTGAAGTTGTGCAAAAGAGCACAGCAACCGACAAGGATAAATGAGTGTGCAGTGTGTACTGTTACAGCATTTTGGGGCCCACACTGAATGTGCCATAAGTCTATTTTCTCTCCAAAAAACGGTCAAACTGTTTATTTTTAGAGATCAGAAGAAGATGTATATCAGTATCAACCATTCTTTTTCCATATTCTAAATTAGAAAGATAATTCCTTAAAAATTAACATAGGCATTTGCCTCTGTTCTAAGCACCTGTATTTGATATCACTACTTTTACAGGCATACCTCTTTTAAAGTCCGATCTGATATACCTAAATGGAAAGTAGTCTTCTCCCTTCCCCTGCTCAAATTGAGAATCTTTGCAGTGAAGAACAAGGAATTTTGCAAATGAGATTTGAGAGTAAAGAGGGATGTCCATGACATCTTAAGAGCAAATTACAGGGTATATGTACAGAGCTGTTTGTGCATGTTTGCATGAGAAAGGAGAAAGGTGTGGAAAAATACGAGCCAGTTTGTGGATGCTGGTTCCCACCGTGGGGTAGGAATAAAGGGGGATTACGGAAGAGATCAACTTTTTCTTCATATATCCGCATAAGTCTCACACTCATTATAAAGATCATAAAATGTCACATTTTTCCTTTAACTGAATGGAAAAGACAACATAGAAAAAACTTGACAAGAAAAATAAATCCTAAGAATAAAGATTTTTAAAAGCACTAAAAAATTGATTCACCAAGCATTCCCTGAATAAAATGTATTCCATAGCAAAGAAATAGGCCCAGGTAGCAAACAGGTAGTCAGCCAGCCAATGCTGCCCAAATGACTCCCAAGGTGAGGTCTACCTAAAGATTTTCAGTAATGTAATTCATCTAATATCTAACACCTTAAATTAGCAGACCAATAGGATTTACCCATTTACCAAAATTGCACCTGGTAACTGGCAGCTGCCAGGCATCATGCTAGCAGGTTTACAGCAATGACTAATTGTATCTGGAGCAGAAGATAATTAACTCCAGTTTTAGAGCTATTTGAGTTTAATGTACTAAGTTTCTGTCATGAAACTGACAGATAAAAGGAAACTAAGCATGAAGCACACTTTCAGGGATATGTCTCCAATATTTGGAAGTCTGTGTGGGGAAAGAGGAGGGGAAAGAGCAAAGCTTTGGAACAAAGGAATCCTGCATTTAAATTCTGGTTCAAGCTATTACTTGCTGCATGGCCTGGACATATACCTTAACCTCTATGAACTTCTGTTTTCTAGTGTGCAAAATGGGGATAAATGTTCCTATCTTACAGGCTGTAGAAGTAAGTAAGATCATATTCTAAGCTACTTAGTAGCCCCACACTTGTCAAACCACAGATACATAATAAAGGAAGCTATTATTACTAAATCATTCCAGTACACATTGATCAAGTGTGGGCTCACTCTACTCAATTTATGTAAGAACATACATTTGATTTTGTTTTTGAGACGGAATCTGGCTCTGTCTCCCAGGCTGGAGTGCAGTGGTGTGATCTCAGCTCACTGCAACCACCGCCTCCTGGGTTTAAGCGATTCTTCTGCCTCAGACTCCCAAGTAGCTGGGACTATAGGCATGCGCCAACAAGCCTGGCTAATTTTTGTATTTTTAGTAGAGATGGGGTTTCACTATATCAGCCAGGCTGGTCTCGAACTCCTGACCTCATGCTCTGCCTGCATCGGCCTCCCAAAGTGCTGGGATTACAGGCGTGAGCCACTGTGACTGGCCAAGAACATACATTTGTAACAGTGTCACCCCTCCCCCATTCCACATAAGCGTTGTGATCATGTGACAAAATTTGGATCATGAAGATCCTGTTAAAATGCAAATTGTGATTCAACAGGTCTGGTTGAGGTGATGCATTTCTAATGAACTGCTGGTGATGCTGATGCTGCTAGTCTGTGGGCCACAATCAGAGTGGCAAGGTAGGGTAAAACAGCTATAAATTAAAATAAAATGGGCTGGGCAAGGTGGCTCACACTGTAATTCCAGCACTTTAGGAGGCTGAGGTGGGAGGATCACTTGAGCCCAGGAGTTTGAGACCAGCCTGGGCAACCTGGTGAGACTTTGTCTCTACAAGCAATTTTTAAAAATTAGCTGGGCACAGTGGCATACACCTACAGTCCCAGTTACTCGGGAGGCTGAGGCAGGAGGATCACCTGAGCCCTGGAGGCCAAGGCTGCAGTGAGCCATGATTGTATCACCATATTCTAGCCTCGTAACAGAGTGAGACCCTGCCTCCAAAATAAATAAAAATAAAATGAATGGAGCTGAGAGAGTCAGGAGGGACTTTGAGGCAGGGTTAGCTACTCTATCCCTGTTCCTGCATGCATGGGGAACATTTTCATCACAGCTTGTGCCACACTGTATTAGTCTTCTCATGCCTGTTTCACTAGCCTGGGAGCTCCTTGAAGACAAGGAGCCCATCCTGATGGCCCCTAGGGACTGCTGAACTTAATTCAGAAACTCAATTCAAGCTATGTGTAAATAAATGGACAAAGTAATGAATCCATGAATGTATGAAATTCATGTAATGAATGAAATTGAGGGAAACTACTGTTGGTTAGTGTATTAAAGTCTAAATGGGTTCGAACTTCCTGTTTCCGAATTACTGGACTAACTTCATATATTACCAGTGTTGACAGTATTAAGTACTTTACTGAGTTTGATATCCAGGCAAGAGAACCATCAGGAAAGATTAATCCTGGACATTCACTTTAGAAATACAAAGTTTTAAGAGTTACCTTTACTGTTACATAAAAAAATAAGACCCAGAACTACCTTCTCCTCTCAAGAGACATCTCCTATCCTGGGGAACAGTAACTACAGTTCCCAGGCAGCATATCATTAGGACAACATCTCTTACAAAACAATCATGCTGGCAGCATAGTACTATAATTAGCATAGATTCTCTTCTAAGGCACGCAGAAGCGTTATCTCTCTATGCAATACCAGCTTAAAGGTTTTCTAAGCAATAACACGAAAAACAAACAAGCAAAAACCTCGCATTACTTTTATGACAAAATATAGCAAGTTTTCCAACTGAGTTGTCACATCAGTGTCCATTTTTACAGTTAAGTCGTGCTGTGTTTACATAGTTAACCCTACTGCAGAAACAAGTGGAGATTAAGTTTGCCAAGTAAACCACTGTAGCAAAGTCTGGTTTTATCGCCAGGAGTTAGAAACCTGTTAAACTCAGAAGGACCACTGGAAATATTAAGTTTCACTGGACAATAGGAAACACTTGCCCAAACGTGATCTATGTACACAGCATGCATTCTTCTCATCAGAGCCTCAAGTTCTCTTCAATTGGTCAGTTCAGGGCCTGGCTTCCTATGGCTCTTTTGTTGCAAATTGGGACATTATATATAAGAACAGTATAATCTCAAATTCTCTTTTTTTTTTTTTTGAGACAGAGTCTCATTTCGTCACCAGGCTGAAGTGCAGTGGCGCGATCTTGGCTCACTGCAACCTCCACCTCCTGGGTTCAAGCGATTCTCCTGCCTCAGCCTCCCAAGTAGCTGGGACTACAAGTACATACCAGCTGATTTTTAATTAGCCCAGCTAATTTTTGTGTTTTAGTTAGAGACAAGGTTTCACCATGTTGGCCAGGATGGTCTCAATCTCTTGACCTCATGATCCGCCTGCCTGGGACTCCCAAAGTGCTGGGATTACAGGTGTGAGCCACCATGCCCGGCCAATATCAACTTCTAAACTTCTCCAGGTACATGTAAAAGTTTAGTTCTAAAGCCTAAATATTAAAAAAATATGGATGTGGTTAACTGTGGTTCATCTGAATAGAATAATAGGACTCCAATAAATATGAGGCATTCCATTTATAACAGGGAAACTGTAATTAGGTGTGTTTTAAAATTTAGCTCTGGTTTAATCGAGTCATCCCAAGCAGTCCAACATATTAGTCTTTGTCAGTAAAGGAATCCATCCATTCTAAACTCTCCCTAGGCTTCTGAAGAACTTTAAAATTGTTCCTTAATTAATGCTCTCAGCACTCCTGCGGCCTCATTATGCTGTTGTTATTAAGCATTTTATTTTCTTGGTCCCAAGAGTTCCCAAAGCACATACATGTTCCCCAGCAGACATTAATGTTTTTCTCCAGAAGAGCTGGTTTCCCATTCATGATCTAAAACAAATGTTAATCAAAATGATGGTTAAGATGGCCCACACCTTTCTCAAACATTTTCAAAGTTGGCAGCATTCCACTCTCCTCTTCCTATATTCCAAGAAACCCCAGCAAGTGATTAGTCCTCTTCATAGAGTAAAAAATACCTAGACAAAAGCAGTCAAAGAATATTCTGAGTAGCTTCCCAGAAAGATGTTCTCAGAAAAACTCCCTGTTGGTGCTGTCATACATCAGAGAGGTTCAATTCCTACAACCTTTGTGGAGGTCACTTTGAAGCCCAGCTATCTTTTGACTCACAAATCACTTCTGGAAAATTTTCCTAAGGAAAAATCATGGATTTTCACAAAGCTTGGATGTGAAAGCTTGTGAATGTCTTTATCACAACACTGTTTATTGTTTAAATTCGGAAAAACCTAACTTCCCAAAAATCATTGAGTAGCCATGTTATGAAATTCTATATAGACACATGAAAAGCTTTAATAAAATATTTAAAGATATTAAAATATTTATGATTTAGTATTACACACATAAAAGCAATGAATTATTATTTCTAGAATTATCACAATTTCCTAAAAAATAAACATATATATTTGGCTGTAAAAAAATAAACTCAAAGCTTAATTATGTCTAGATAGGATGGTTTTAATTTCTTTTCTGTACTTTCCTAAATTTTTGTAGTTTTTTATGTTCTAAATTAAATATATATTACTTTGTAATTAAAATTTAAAATTTGTTCCTTATTTCTTTCTCTTAGCAATGTGAATATGGTCTTTCTACATGGGGAGTTAATCACTAGATTTGTAGGAAATTAATGAACATGGATGAACAAAAACTTACCACATACATTTGGCTTTAACTTCTTGTATTTAAATAAATTCCTCCCAGTAGATTCTCTACCAACTAGCTACAGTTTCTACTAGCTGATCCTCGTTCAGAAGCAGTCCACTGGTTTTTAGTAAATCAAAATGAAACTCCAGGAAAGACAAGAAAATGAAACATGAAAAAGAAGCTGGCCTTGGTGCTATGCACAGTGATAGAAACCATGAATATGAATAGATGGAGCATTTGGACGCAGGATAATAGAAGAGGGAAATGCTATTCAGATGACAGCTGCCAACTCCCCCTCCCTGCACTGTCACTCCTCTGCTGCCCACTCCCTTCTCCGGCCCTTGATTCCCAGCCCACAGGAACGCTGTGGTGCATGTAGCCTCCATGGTGTTCTCACACTCCAAAAGCACAGAGGATAAAAGGCCACTGTGTTGAAAGCTTGTGCCTCATAGAGTAACAACAGTGCTAAAAGTGCTTAAAAATACGTTACTACTTTTCATATCAATCACAGTGTTTGCCAAGCTACTCCCCAATCTACTGGGAGGTACAAGGGTGAGCATTGTTTAATTGGCTTTAGGAGTCATATGAGCCGTGAGAGACCTTTAATTAGAGGAGCTGTTGGAAAAAAGCGTGTGATGTGTGTGTTAGGGAGGGGCAGGCTGGTTCTGCCATGGTCTTGGTAATCCCTTTGCAAACGCGCCTTTGGACAAATTTAAAAGAAAGCAGAGGAAAGTTAGAAGGACTTACTTCTTACTAAAAGAAGTTCAAGGTAGCAGTACCCTGGTTTTGTTCATGTACCTAATCTTTTTGAATCCAAATACCACTTAATAATGACGCTTAAACTGTTTATTCTCAATGTCAGAATTTTCTCATCTAGGCCAAGAGAGGAAACCCTGATTTCTATTACTGGGGTCTCATCCCAGAGATTGTTGGTGCTGAGGCACATACACCATTGAAAGGGGCAAGTTATTCAGTGCTAGCAGCACTTGCTATGTAGAGATAAAGACCCAACATTGCTGGATCTTCTGACTCTTTAAGAGTAACTGGAAATCCACTTTTTACGTGAAATCTTTTTTACTTCAAGGTAGCAGTACCCTTGTATTTTTATACAACCTGTAAGTATTTCTATAGGTTGAGAACTTAAGAAAAGAAAAGAACTTAAAAGAAAAATCAACACTTTCTATGAGCAAACAAAACATTTCTGTGGGCCAAAATAGGCCTGTGGACTTCTAGCTCGTGACCTTCTGTTTTGGAAGAACAGAATCTTAACACAAGATTTTTAAAGCACATTTTAAAGTGCACCAAATTTATCTGTATATGCATAAATTATCATCCAATAAATTCAGTAGAAAATAACCATGAGTTTAAATTCTAAACTGCCCGACCAATTTACCTGAATCAGCTCCTAAAATCATTTTAGGTCTATTTTCCTCCTTTAATTAAAATAAGAGTAATCTACTAGAGTTTTACAATTTAAATGTTGACAACTGTATGTATTTCTGCACCTCACAGCCACTGCTGATGTATTTCTTTTTGTATGAAGAGACTGAGGAATAAAGAAAAATCATGGAAAAGTCAGACGATGAAGCTGGAACACAAGAGTCCTGTCTCTTTATGATTCAACAATCAAATAAAAACCTTCTCTAAAGATTGACCAAGAAAGCAAGCTTATTAGGTTCATGAACCAAGTCATCATGTAAACAAATTACTTTCATAATATTACCAGTAAAATGATCTCAGCTTTTTATTTAAAACTCATGAAAAGGAAACATGTCAGATAAAGACATCTTTATCTGTTTTTAACAAGTGGAATATTAATAACACCTAATCCACTCTATATTTCAAAATGAGTAACTCAAATATTCACAGCGCTGTCCAAATTAATGAACAGTCACCATTTCCTAGGACTGATACTTTAATATTTACTAATTTGCTTTCCACACTGCCATTTCTCATTATAATGGCAACTTCCAGTTTGTGAAGGAAATGAGTCATTCCATACAACCATCCCACCTTCTGAAGGACAAGTCAAAGCAGGAAATGAATGGTTTTGGTATTTTTTCTGCAGTAGTACAAAAAAATCATGTATCTAATACTGAAGGATCTGAACTTTGGGACAATCACTTTTTCTAGATACTGTTTGCAACTTTCAGAACATTCTTATATATTAATGTAAATTAGAATTATAATTTTGCTATTGTTTTATGTTGAAATGAAATCTACAGCTATCACTAAATGTTTATGAATTTTTCATCTACAATCAACCTTTCAATTAGTCTTACACAAAGTCAGTCTCAAGTTAGATTTCTGTTTTTAACATCTAACTTAAATACATCTTGTTGACTGGGCCAAGTGGATCACGCTTGTAATCCCAGCACATTGGAAGGCCAAGGTGGGCAGATCACGAGGTCAGGAGTTCAAGACCAGCCTGCCAACATGGTGAAACCCCGTCTCTACTAAAAATACAAAAATTAGCTGGGCGTGGTGGTGCACACCTATAGTCCTAGCTACTCGGGAGGCTGAAACAGGAGAATCGCTTGAACCAGGGAGGTGGAGGTTGTGGTGAGCCAAGATTGCACCACTGCACTCCAGCCTGGTGACAGAGCAAGACTCAGTCTCAAAAAAATATATATTGTTGTTAAATGCTGTGGAAGGTTTGACTAGACCTCAGAGCTATCAGGAACTTATAAATAATGGTTAACAATCACCGTTAAAGTGTTTATAGCAGCAATCCAGAACTAAATTTCACTTGAATTGAATCTGGTTCACCTTCTTTAGTTTCTTTCTGTGTTTTAAATTCCCTGTGCTGGGTGAGGGGTTGGAGGAAAACCCTGTGACTTATAGATATATAACGTGTCTTGTGAAGAATGAAAAATTCCTTCATAAAACTGGCTTATCGTGCTATCCAAATTACAGAAAGCACAAACAAGTGTTCTTACTTAGATGAAAGAAGTCATCATATAAAACACCAACCAGCAACAGGACCTTTTAAAAAGTCCTATTTTAGGGCCTCGTGCAGTGGCTTACGCCTATAATCCCAGCACTTTTGGAGGCTGATGTGGGCAGATCACCTGAGGTTGGGAGTTGGAAACCAGCCTCGCCAGCCAACGTGGCAAAACCCTGTCTCACTAAAAATAAAAAACGAGACAGGTGTGGTGGTGTGCACCTGTAATCCCAGCTACCTGTGAGGCTGAGTCAGGTGAATCACTTGAACCCAGGAGGCAAGGCTGCAGTAAGCAGAGATCGTGCCACTGCACTCCAGTCTGGGCAATAGTGTGAGACTCTGTCTCAGAAAAAAAACCCGCTATTTGTGAGATAGGGATCTACACAAGCGATGTAATGAACTTCCAGCAAGGGAAAGTCAGGGAATCGAAACTGTTAGGGCAGCCTTTTGTTTGCTTGACGAAAAAGAGAAGTTATTAGGCAAAAGGAATTTTAAATATTAACAAGTTTTACCTGTAGTCCTTGATGCTGTTTCAGGAAAACCCACTCTTAACAAACACAGCAAAGACTGGAATCTGGCCTGTTTGTCCTTCCCTTTTTTTGCCATCAATTCACCCCTTATTTTTCTTCCATATATACAGCATCCTTCTTCCTATAAATTTGATAGATCTTCAGTTTCCAGTCATGATTTGCTAAGCATAGTGCTGCAAGCTTGACTTACATACTTCACTGACTACTGTCAGATCAAATGAGGTGATGAGAGAATTCTCCATTTCAAAACCACAGCAATCTTTATATCCTCAGGTCCAGTCCTTTAGGACCTGGAGTCATTGATCTAGGTCTCCTATACAATATCAAACATAATATTTAATACTAATTCCAACTACCTCTTCCCTATTCATATACTTATTTAGGATTTATCTGTCACTCTTCCTGTAAAGTCTAGGGACTAGACGGCTACCTCTTTAACTTACCATCCTGTATATAGCATTTGACCTCTGAATAATTCACAAACTACAGAATACTCCACACCAGATTAAAGGTGTGCATTGGATATAGTTTTTAAACATAAAAACACCCGACAGCCAACTGAGGACTGTGTGTGAAGACTATAGTCCTGAGATGGCCAAGTACACATCAGGTGTCCCTCTCTTCCCCAGGCACACGGCCAGGGCAGCCCTCAGCTAAGCAGACAGAAGCTTTTCCAGCTTCAGAATCTTTCTTAACACAGCCTCTCCAGGCAGCCACTACTAAAGGGTCAGACTTGGTCCTCCAGATGAAAAGTTCTGTAGTGTGGCTTCCAAGCCCTCAATCCGCCAGGATGCCCAAACTAAATTTTTATAGACTAGAGTAGTTTCAGTCTTTCTAAAGAGAATGTCACAAGAAAGTAGGCACAAATCTCTTTTTATCCAGTTTTTAGCCTAAGTGTTAAGATCAGCATATCTAAAACATGGTGTCAGCCTTTGCGACAAAGTCCTCTATTATCTTGTTCATCCCCCTGCTGAATTCTTAGCAACCTCCCTCGGAGATCTGCAGACCTTTTGCTTGCGGGGAGAGGTAGTTTCTCAAAGCCGTAAGTGTGAGTTCAGAGAATAAGAAGTGCTGACTTCACTGCTTCCCAATTCAGTGAAGTGGGAGCAGACTTCAAGCATCTAATTCTCCACAAATAAAAAGCTAGGGGTGGCTAAACTGGAGAAAAAACATGATATACATGTGGGGTCTAACAACCAGAAGAAAACAGGAGGGCAAAGGAAGGACTGGGAGTTGAAAAAGTTTCAACTTGCCTTTACAAGTTACCTGTATTTCACTAGAGGAAAAGTTGACCACAAATGTAAAATCTAGTACTTTTCATTTCAAGTTCTTGTCCTCTTCATCTGCTCCAATTCAGAGCCCAAATGCCCTAAAAAAGCAAGATTAGGTAAAGTAACAAGACCAGCGGGATGATCCAAGATGGCCAAATAGGAACAGCTCTGGAGCGCAATTCCCAGCGAGAACGCAGAGGGTGAGTGATTACTGTGTTTCCAAACGAATTTTTACTGCCCACAGACCAGGAGATTCCCAGGCAGAAAAGTGCCACGAGTCTCCAGCACGATGGAGTGGGTCTCCGCACAAAAACTCACACAAATCTGGTGACAGTTTCAACTGATGCCTGGAACGCCTGGGAGACAGAGTCACCCATTCAACCGAAAAAAGGGAGCTAAAACAGGGAGCCAGGTGATCTGGCTCAGCGGGTCCCAACCTCACAAAGACCAGCTATCTGAAATGCTCTGGATTGAGAGTTTCACAGAAAGCACAGCTAGACCCAGGATGGTCCAGCTCTGTGGGGAGAAGGGCGTCTGTCAGTACTGAGGCAATTGACCACTACCAAGGCAGTCTGCTGTTACTGAGGCAGTCTGCCATTACCAAGACAGTCTGCCATTACTTAGGTAGACCGCCATTACCAAGGCAGTTCTAACTATACCTCTATAAACAAAACTGCAAGAAAATTCACACAGCAGCTGGGCAGAGCCCACAGCACCTCAGCAATGCCTCTGCTGGCAGACTGTGACTAGGCTAACTCCTCACTGGGCAGAGCATCTCTGAAAAAAGGCAGCAGTACGTTAGGAACTTATAAATAAAACCCCACCATCCCAGGACAGAGCACATGGGGAAAAAAAGGTGGTTATGAGTTCCGCTGCAGCAGAATTAAATGTACCTGTACAGCAGCTCCTAACGGAAAAATGGAGCTCACAGCTCAGCACTTGAGCTCCTATAAGGGACAGACTGTCTCCTCTGGCAACTCCCCGACCGCCGTATATCCAAAGAGACACCTCATAAAGGAGAGCTCAGGCTGACATCTGGCGGGTATCCTTCTGGGACACAGATAACAGAAGAAGAAACTGGCAGCAACTCTTACTGTTCTGCAGCCGCCGCAGGTGATCCCCAGGCAAGCAGGGTCTGGAGTGGACCTCCAGCAGTCCTACAGCAGAGGGACCTGACTGTTAGAAGGAAAACTAAAAAACAGAAAGAACTTCATCATCAACAAAAAGGACATCCACTCAGAGACCCCATCAGAAAGTCACCAACTACAAAGGCCATGAGGTAGATAAATCCACAAAGATGGGAAGAAACCAGCGCAAAAAGGGTGAAAACACCCAAAACCAGAATGCCTCTCCTCCTCCAAGGGATCACAACTCCTCACCAGCAAGGGAACAAGGCTGGATGGAGAATGAGTCTGATGAATTGACAGAAACAGGCTTCAGAAGGTGGGTAATAACAATCTTCCCTGAGCTAAAAGAACATGTTCTAACCCAATGGAAAGAAACTAAGAACCTTGAAAAAAGGATTGACGAAATGCTAATGAGAATAAACAGCTTAGAGAAGAATATAAAATAATTGATGGAGCTGAAAAACACAACATGAGAATTTCATGAAGCACATACAAGTTTCAATAGCCGATTGACCAAGCAGAAGAAAGGATATCATAGATTGAATATCAACTCGATGAAATAAAATGAGAAGGCAAGATAGGAGAAAAAAGGAGTAAAAAGAAATGAACAAATCCTCGAAGAAATACGGGATTATGTAAAAAGACCTAATCTATGTTTGATAGGTGTACCCAAATGTGATGGAGAGAATGAATCCAAGCTGCAAAATACTCTTCAGGATATTATCCAGGAAAACTTCCCCAACCTAGCAAGGCAGGTCAATATTCAAGTACAGGAAACACAGAGAACATCACAAAGATATTCCTCAAGAAGAGCAACATCAAGACACATAATCATCAGATTCACCAG
>CAUYQU010026607.1:0-12258 GCA_963574635.1 Cheracebus regulus | reverse complement strand
ATATTGGTTGACTGCTTATTTGTTATTTTCATCCCCTATTCCTTCCTGTCTCCATTGTTAAGCACAATTATTGGCATAAAAGAGGTTTTTAATACCCATTTTTAGACTGCATTCTAGCCTGGGCAATAAAACAAGAATCCCGTTCTCTCTCCCGCTTTCTCTTCCTCTTTCTTTCTCTCTTTCATTCTTTTTTCTTCTTTTTTTGCTCTTTCTTTCTCCTTTTCTCTCTTTTTCTTTCTTTAAAAAAATACATTTTTCTTTAAGTTGACTCATTTTTAAAATTTATAAGTGTAATTCATAATAGAAAGCTCTTTTCCTTGCTATAAATGAAAACAGAATGATTGTCTATCATAAAAAAAAGTAGCTTTAAACATGTATACAATTAGAAAAATGTGATCAATTCTGTGTAGCTTTTGTGTGCTCCTGCACATAAAATCAGAAAGACTGACTTTCTCATATGGTCATGTAATATAACTTAATGCTATGAACATGAACTTCCTCAATCATTTCATGCACAACCAGTGCTATGTGTTCCATACTCAAGAAAACACTGTTTTATACCACTCTACTTCTCCCTAGATCCTAAGAGCAAACATCACTGGAACAGACAGACCTGGAAGCTTACAGGCATTGGGGTCTTCTAACTGTTTACCCAGGGCAGGCAAGAATTTTTGCCTTTCCTTCCCTCCCTACCTCCCTTCCTTCCTCTCTCTCGCTCTGTCTTTTTTTCCTTCCTTCCTTCTTTCTTTCTTCTCCCTCTGTCTCCCAGACTAGAGTTCAGTGGCACAATCTCGGTTCACTGCAACCTCTACCTCCCAGGTTCAAGCAATTCTCATGCCTCAACCTCCTGAGTATCTAAGACTACAGTCATGTGCAGCACCCAGCTAATTTTTGTATTTTAGTAGGGACGTGTTTTCGCTATGTTGGCCAGACTAGTCTCAAACTCCTGGCCTCCGGTGATCCACCTGCCTCAGCCTCCCAAAGTGCTTGGATTGCAGGTGTGAGCCACCACACCTGGCCTGCACATCATCCTTGACCAGGAGTTAACTGAGAAGAAACTGTGTCATAATGGCTAAGAACATGTAATTGTAATTACTACTGGCTCATAGAAGAATCACATAAACTCAACAAAATAAAAGCCACATGTGAAAGACCCACAGCTAGTATCATACTAAATGGGGAAAAACTGAAAGCCTTTCCTTTTACATCTGGAACACGACAAGGATGTCTGCTTTCACTATTGTTATTCAACACAGTACAGCAAAAGAAATAAAGAACATCCAAATTGAAAAGGAAGAAGTCAAATTATCCTTGTTTGCAGATGATATATTTTTGTTTCGTTTTGTTTTGGAGAGAGGGTCTCGCTCTATCACCCAGCCTGGAGTGCAGTGTTTCGATTTTGGCTCACTGCAACCTCCGCCTCCCAGGTTCAAGCAATTCTCATGCCTCAGCCTCCCAAATGGCTGGGATTACAGGCATGCATCATCACACCCAGCTAATTTTTGTATTTTTAGTAAAGATGTGGTTTTGCCATGTTGCCCAGGCTGGTCTCGAACTCCTCACCTCATGTCATCTGCCCACTTCAGCCTCCCAAATTTCTGGTATTACAGGTGTGAGCCACTACTCCTGGCCAATATAATCTTATATTTGGAAAATTCTAAAGACTCCACCAAAAAACAATTAGGACTGATATACAAATTCAGTAAAGATGCAAGACCTCTGAGCAACAATAGTGTTCCAGGTTAATTCTTTCTGTTTGTTTTTGTATTTGAGACAGGGTCTGGCTCTGTCACCCAGATTGGAGTAATCTTGGCTCACTGCAGCCTCTACTTCCCATGCTCAAGCCATCCTCCTATCTCAGCCACCTGAGTAGCTGGGACTACAGGTGCATGCCACCACACCCAGCTAATTTTTGTGGGGTTTTCTTGTTTGCTTGTTTTTGTTTTTTTGTAGAGACAGGGTTCCACTATGTTGCCCAGGCTGGTCTTGAACTCCTGAGCTCAAGTGATCTGCCTGCCTCAGCCTCCCAAAGTACTGGGATTACAGGCATGAGCCACCACACCTGGCCAGGTTAATTCTTTATATGCTATCTGCTTATAGAAAGGTCTCAGACCACCACTTCTTCATGTGACATGGAAGGCATCTACTCACATTACCACTCTAAACTTTGTCACGTGATTTTGGGTTCACAGGTTCAATGTTAACGTGTTTCCATTTCTATGTCAGTTAATCAGGTGCTGCTGTTCCTTCTGATCGTGACCCTCTGTGTGATTCTGTATAAGAAAGTACATAAGAGGACTGTGCCCAAGAATGACACAGGTGAGCAGCCATGGAATTTATTGAGATGGGATACACATGAATGTGGTTTGAATGTGTTCTCTAGGTCCTTTCAATATCTGGGTTCGGGGACAAGTGACAGTTTGGTCAACTCCCAAGGACCTGCTAGTAGAATATCTGCCCTAGACTACCTTTTCAGTTGTTCTCCAGGGTGGTCGGTGCTATTCAAACTTTAGCATGTTTGAGATTCACATGGAGAGCTTGCTAAAACACAGCACTGGGACACCCATGAGATGTAGGATAAGTAGGTATCGGTTGGAGCCTCAAGATTTGCATTTCCAATTAGCTTCTGTTGAGGCTGATGCTGTGGGTTCTTGGACCACACGGCAGGTGTACTGCTTTACACCCCATTTCTTTGGAGCTTCTCAGTGACTTTGCTTATGGAAACCACCCTCTCTCTCCTCTTCCTGCTGGTAAATTCCCATCAGTGCAAGACAGCCTCATAACTCTCAACTTGAAAATGGCCCTCCGTTGGCCCTGTGTTCTCTCCCACCCGCACTGAGAACCGTGTTTTCCTCATGAGGGTGAATTGCTTAAGATGGCACCTTCATAACTCCAATGCACACACAAAGCAACCTGCATAAAAATAAAAAAGCACTGCTTATTACAGTTTTAATTAATTTACTTTTTTTTTTTTTTGAGACAGAGTCTGGGGAGATGTCTGGGGCTGCTGAGCCCTGGAAGTTGAGGCTGCAGTGAGCTGCTATTGTGCCACTATACTCCAGCCAGACAGTTGGGACTGCAGAGTGTGCCACTACACCCAGCAAACTTTCTGTATTTTTTGGAGAGATGGGTTTTGCCATGCTGCCCAGGCTGGTCTTGAACTCCTGGGCTCAAACTATCCTCCCCACTTGGCCTCTCAAAGTGCTGGGATTACAGGCATAAGCTACCATGCCCAGCTAATTTACTTTTTATATCAATCAAGCAAAAATACACTTATGGGCTGGCGGTGGTGGCTCATACTTGTAATCCTAGAACTTTAGGGGGCTGAGGTGGGAGGATCACTTGAGTCTAGGTGTTTGAGGCCAGCTCAGCCTAGGCAACAAAGCAAGACCCTGTCTACAGTCACACAAAAAATTACCTGGGCATGGTGGGGCTTGCCTATAGTCCCAGCTACTCAGGAGGGGAGGATGAGAGGATCACTTGAGCCTAGGAGATCTAAGCAGCAGTGAGCCCTGATAGTGCCACTGCACTCCAGCTTGGATGACAGAGTGAGATTCTGAATACAGTTACTATTTTGGTGTGTTACATACATTTATTCCTCACTTTTTTTTTCCAGCCAGACGCTTAGGGACTGGAAACACAACAGTGAACAAAACAACATCCTTATTTCGATGAAGCTGGCATTTCTTTCTGATTATATTTTGTAATTTAAAAATTAATTTGGGCTGGACATTGTGGCTAGCGCCTGTAATCCCAGCACTTTGGGAGGCCAAGGTGGGTGGATCATGAGGTCAGGAGTTCAAGACCAGGCTGGCCAAGATGGTGAAACCCCATCTCTACTAAAAATACAAAAATTAGCCAGGTTCCTGTAATCCCAGCTACTCAGGAGATTGAGGAGGAGAATTGCTCAGTTCTCCACCCAGGAGGCGGAGGTTGCAGTGAGCCGAGATTGTGCCACTGCACTCCAACCTGGGTGACAAAGTGAAATACTGTCTCAAAAAAAATCATTTAAAAATAATTAAAAACATATAATCTGATCTAAATGAACATAGAGAGCATCAGCAAAGAGAATGATTTTCACACAAAGACATATATACAAATGTTCATAGGGTATAATTCATAGTAGCCTCAAACTGGAAACAATTCACATGTACATCCACTAGTGAATGGATACAAAACACGTAATTTATCCCACACAATGAAATACTTTTTGACAGTAAAAAGGACCAAATGACTAATACAAGCTACAATATGGATGAACCTGAAAGAAAGCTATGCTAAATAAAAGAAGTCAAACCTGAAAGACATATATTGTATGATTCCATCTACATGAAATTTCTAGGAAAGGAAAATCTATGCAGACACAAAGCAGACTGGTGGTTGCCTAGAGCTGGGAGTGGGAATAGATTGACTGCAGGCCCGCCAGCTCGATGGAACTTGCTAAAACTGGATAGTGGTGATGGTTGTGCAACTCTATAAATTTACAAAACATCATTGAACTGTACACTTACAATGGGTAAATTTTTTTAAAAAAATCTGTATTTGTTTGCTAGGGCTGCCATAACAAACTAGCACAGACTAGATTGCTAGACCATAGAAATGTGTTTTCTCTAGTTCTGGAGGCAGGAAGTCCAGGATCAAGGTGCGAGTGGGTTTGGTTTCTCCTGAGGCCTCTCTCCTTGGCATGCAGACGGCCACCTTCTTGCTGTGTCCTCACATGGCCTTTTCTCTGTGCAGCATTCCTGGTTGTGACCCTCTATGTAATTCTCCTCTTTTCCTCCTCTTATTAGGATACCAGTCTTATTGGGTTAAAGCCCCACTAAATGGCTTCACTTTAACTTAATTGCCCCTTTAAAGGCTCTGTCTCCAAGAACACTCACATCCTGAGATGCTGGGAGCTAAGACGTTAACAGATGGACTCTGGAGGACACAATTCCATCGATAGCAATATGTACATCTCAATAAACGTTTTAAAAGAGAGAAAAGGAAATCATGTAAAAACACAGGTCATCTGAACTTCTGACTCCACTCCTCATGCTTCCCTCCCTGCTCATAAACCAACACATTCACTCAGCTAATCCCACCACAGACTCCCTTCTTCAGGGAAAGAAGTGGATCAGTTTCAAAACAGCTGTTAAAACAGCTCTAAAGAAATGCACATCCTAACTAATCATCTATACAGATAAACAAAGCATTTGGACCACATGAATGGATCCTTTATCACATGTTTATTCATTCAGAGTTAAAATTTTTTTAAAACAGTGTTATAAAATACCATTCAGACAAACGTAGTGTTGGCATGGAAGGATGCTTGTGATACGTTAAGTGGGAAAAGCAAGTTGCAGAAGAGACTGAAAAGTATGATTCCATTTTGGTTTTTGAAGAATAAGTACTTAAGGTATATATTCTTTAGAATATATAAACATAAAGAAGGCTTTAGGGGTCACGCACCATGCTGGTTACATTATATATTGTTACGTAGGTCTACTTTTGGAGTGGGAGTGAGAGGTCTGCAGAAAACAGTCACAATTTACCAAATAGTCTTTGGTTTGGGCTGAAATTTTTTCAATAATTAAATATTAATTTTTATAATTTAAAAAACATTAATTCAAAAAACTGGCATTCTAAGTTAGGGTCCGGCAGCCCTGTAAAGTCCTATGCTGAAGTAAAACATGGTAGCATTCTCTGTAATCTCCCCATCATGACATTACATGTAATCTCCTGATACTTTTTTTGTGATTAGCGTGCTGGTCACTCTCAGCTGTCTCACCTGGGGAGAGGCAAGCTGATACACTTGGCTAAAACAATTCTTATTTGAAATGAGATTCTGAGTCATGGTACTAGGAGAGCAGAACATTTCCTTTCTTCTAGGAATAGGCGTGACTGGATCAGAGCTGCTTATGGAAGGGATAAAGGCGGTAATCATTTCTAGTCCATTCTGCTGTCATTGTGATGTTTTCTATTTTCGTTAGGCACCAAATGGTTTTCCATAGCCAACATTTTAATGCGTTGGCTCAGGCACCATTTGGTACAATGAATCCAAATAACGGAGCAGATAATTCTTAAAGAAACTGCAAGGATGGAGCATTGATGAAGAAGGTACAGTTGATAAGACTTTCCGCCTTATTTCTCCAGTGTGCCTTTGTCTTTCATTCTGTCCAGGGGAAACTTTTTGGCAGAGAGCAGTATTTTTGGCTTAGGTTAGTGCTCAGTTTCTCTGTCTGGCAGAGGTCCCTAAGGAGTGTGGCAGTGTCATGTGTTGGCAGCAGAGCTGGACACTCAATGCTTGACCTTCTTCTGGAGTGTCCCCTCTTTCATAAGAATGCCCTCCTTTTACCTTGTGCTTCCCATTGTCTGCTGAAGGCCTCTGCCTGGGTCTGGGAGCCAGGCACTACCCCAGCGTTTTCACCCTTCCCTCTTATTCCTCAAGAGTCCTGTTTTCTGAGGCTCATTCATCAATTCCATTTAGTTCATTTCAGCAAACTTTCATTAAGCACTCCCAAAGTGTCAGACTCAGTGGGGATAATACAATGAGCTTACAGTGTAGTGGAGGAGACAGACACATAAAGATTCTTCCAGTGCATTGTGGCAAGTGCTTAAATAGTGATATCTAATACTCACCCATCTATTCATATTTTATTGAAAATCTACCATGTACCAGGCACTGGGACAGCTGCTGAGAATACAGAGATGAACAAGATACCATCCCTGCCCTCACAGGGATCCTAGTGTAATAGGAGAAAGAGGGAAGACATGCAACCAAATAAATTGCAATGCACTTAATAAATCCAACCATAGGTAAGGCCACAGCACAGAGAAGGAACATGTTAATTTGTGTAGGGAGCTGTTAAAGGCTTCCCAGAGGATCTGATGTTGGTACCACATTTGGAATTTGGAATAAATATGTAAAGGTTAGCCATGCAGAAAAGGATATTGAAAGCATTCCAGGCGTTGGGAACTATGCAAAGGCACTGAGATAAGAGTAGTGTTCTGGGAACCATGAGAAGTTTGGTGTTACTGAAATAGAAGGAGGCAAGGCTGGAGAAGTGAGCAGGGGCTGGATCATGAGGGAGCTTGTGTGCCAGGGAAAGATGTGGCTTTAACTTTTAGGAACCACTGAAGAACTTTCAGCAACAAAGAAATATAGTCAAATTAGCATTTTTGGCAGATCACTTCACAGCCTGCAGGTAACATATCACATAATACCTCCATAAGATGACAATTTAGTCCAAAAGGAATAATCCTTAAGAAACTTTTTTTTTTGGTTTGTTTATGCTGCTGATAAAGACATACCCAAGACCAGGAAGAAAAAGAAGTTTAATTGAACTTACAGTTCCACATACCTGTAGGTATGAAGGGCTCAGAATCATATGGGAGGCAAAAGGCACTTCTTACATGGCAGCGGCAAGAGAAAATGAGATATGCAAAAGCAGAAACCCGTGATAAAATCATCAGATCTCATGAAACTTATTCACTACCATGAGAACAGTATGGGGGAAACCATTCCCATGATTCACATTATCTCCCACTGGGTCCCTCCTACAACATGTGGGAATTATGAAAGTACAATTTGAGATGAGATTTCTGTGGGGACACAGAGCCAAACCATATCATTCCACCCCGGTCCCTCCAATTTTCATGTCCTCGCATTTCAAAACCAATCATGGCTTCCCAACAGTCTCTCAAAGTCTTAGCTCATTACAGCATTAACTAAAAAGCTACAGTCCAAAGTCTCATCTGAGACAAGGCAAGTTCCTTCTATGAGCCTGTAAAATCAAAAGCAAGCTTGTTACTTCCTAGATACAATGGGGGTACAGGTATTTGGTAAATACAGCCATTCCAAATGGGAGAAATTGGCCAAAACAGGGGTTACAGGCCCGCTGCATGTCCAAAATCCAGTGGAGCAGTCAAATATTAAAGCTTCAAAATGATCTCCTTTGACTCCAGGTCTCCCATCCAGGTGATGCTGATGCAAGAAGTAGGTTCCCATGGTCTTGGGCAGCTCTACCCTGTGGCTTTGCAGGATATGGCCTCCCTCCCAGCTGCTTTCATGGGCTGGCATTGAGTGTCTGTGGCTTTTCCAGCAATGGGCACAAGCTGTCAGTGGATCTACCATTCTGGGTTCTGGAGGACAGTGGCCTCTTCTCACAGCTCCACTAGGTAGTGCCCTAGTAGGGACTCTGTGTGGGAGCTCTGACCCCACATTTCCCTTCTGCACTGCCCTAGCAGAAGTTCTCCATGAGGGCCCCACCCCTGCAGCAAACTTCTGCCTGGGCATCTAGACATTTCCCTGTATCTTCTGAAATCTAGGTGGAGGTTCCCAAACCCTAATTTTTCACTTCTGTGCACTCACACGCTTAACACCACGCAGAAGCTGCCAAGGCTCTGAAGCCACACCCTGAGCTCTATGTTGGCCCCTTTCTGCCATGGCTGGAGTGACTGGGACACAGGGCACCAAGTCTTTACGCTGCATACAGCACCAGACCCTGGGCCCAGCACATGAAACCACTTTCTCCTAGGCCTCTGGGCCTGTGATGGGAGGGGATGCCCTGAAGACCATTGATATGCCCTGGAGACATTTTTCCCATTGTCTTGGGGATTAACATTTGATTCCTTGTTACTTATGCAAATATCTGCAGCTGGCTTTAATTTCTCCTTAGAAAATTGTTGGGGTTTTTTTTTCTATCACATTGTCAGGCTGCAAATTTTCCAATCTTCTATGCTTTCTTTCCCTATAAAACTGAATGCCTTTAGCAGCACCCAAGCCACCTCTTGAATGCTTTGCTGCTTAGAAATTTCTTCCACCAGACACCTTAAATTATCTCCCTCAAGTTCAAAGTTCCACAAATCCCTAGGGCAGGGGCAAAATGCCTCGGGTATCTTTGCTAAAACATAACAAAAGTCACCTTTGCTCCAGTTCCCAACAAGTTCCTCTTCTCCATTTGAGACCACCTCAGCCTGGACTTTATTGTCCATGTCTCTAACTGGCTTTTGGTCAAAGCCATTCAACACATCTCTAGGAAGTTCCAAACTTTCCTACATTTTCCTGTCTTCTTCTGATCCCTCTAAACTTTTCCAACCTCTGCTTGTTACCCATTTCCAACATTGCTTCCACATTTTTGGGAATCTTTTCAGCAATGTCCCACTCCACTGAAACCAATTTACTGTATTAGTCAGTTTTCATGCTGTTGATAAAGACATACCTTAGACTGGGAAGAAAAAGAATATTATTGGACTTATACTTCCACATGGCTGGAGAGCCCTCAGAATCATGGCAGGAGGTGAAAGGCACTTCTTGCATGGCAGCAGCAAGAGAAATTGAGAGATGCAAAAGCAGAACCTCCTGATAAAACCACCAGATCTCATGAGACTTATTCACTACCACAAGAACAGTATGGGAAAAACCACTCCCATGATTCAATTATCTTCCACTGGGTCCCTCCCACAACACATGGGAAATATGGGAGTATAATTCAAGATGAGATTTGGGTGGGGACACAGAGCCATACCATATCGTGGTTACTTTAGACAATTCGGAAAGTACAAGAAATACAAATATAATCAAAGTAATGCATAATTCCATAAATAGGCATAGGTCCATTTGCAAATATGTATCTATCAAATTGGGATCAAAAATTAGAATTTTGTATTCTTTTCTCCTTAACAGTGTCTTATGAGCATTCTCTCATGTCAGTAAATATATTGTGAAAACAAAATTATTCTAGTCATGGAAACTTCAGACAGTAGCAAGCTGGTAGAAAAAAAATGTAGAAGGAGAAAGAGGAGGCCATTTTCAATGTGTCTTAAATTACACAAAACACAGTACTTGGTAGTTAGTTTCAAGAAATGCTTGTTGAATTAAATATCAGCTAGAACTACCCTGGACCTCAGGGACAGAGGTTTTTAAAAAAAGGATCTGGAAAGAGAGGATGGGTGGGTGGCGGGGGGCGGGGGGGGGGAGAGAGAGAGAGCTCTTTAAGTAAAAATCAGTTGAGCATTTTATAGTGGATAATGGATACTCTACTTACAGATTATTATTCTTCTCCAAGGCTGAAAGTTGTATTGTGGTACTAAAGTATGATGTTATATGGCTTTGGTATTTTATATTGTAGCCAAGGCTCAAAAGAATAATTATTCATCTTGTGCATTAGTCATGCTCTTTCATTTACCTCCTTCCTCTTGCTGTCAGCACTTGAGAAACTTGACTAGAGGGGGGATAGAAGAAGGAAAATCACAGCTAGTATCTTATAGCAGTGCAGGTAAAGTGAATATTCTGATTCAGGCAAGAGTTAGGGACTGCTGGACAAATGAAGCTTTCAGTTCTTTGTTTTTTAACTGTGTGTGTGTTTTAGGCTAGCCAATTGGCTCCTGTAAAATAGCTCCAAAATAGATTTTGTGTTATGAGCAAAAGGGCTCACTGCTTGATGTGCTAGAATCCAACACTATGACCCTGAGTTTTGAGAAAAGCAAAGCATTTTCTTGTAAATCATCTAACAAGGAGACAGGAGCCCAGCTCAAATCTGTCTCCCTGTTATGGCTTTAAGGCAGTAATTTTATTAGAAAAGGCACAAGGGTGAATTCTGAGATTAGTAGGTGATTGATGGAAGGGAAGAGGAGGTCTGGAAAGTCCTGGGGCATGCACAGTTATCTCTTCATGCTATCTCATGAGTCTCATGTGCAAATCCGGGAGGAGTTAGTATGAAAAACAGGGTGGACATCCAAGCTGTGACATCAGCCAGTTTGTTCTGTACAAACTTCAGTTGACCATACTGGTTCCAACTGATTTCACCCAGTTTCTTAATCTCAGAAGCAGAGAGAGTTTCATCATTTCAGCAAAAATTGTTTTTTCTAATCTATCATCCTGCAAACTCAAGAATTTCTATTAGTCATTGATTTCTTTAACTCTTTGGGGGTATCGTTTCAATAGTGACATAAACAAAATAGAAGTTTATTTCCTCTCTCAAGTAGAAGACTGATATATCGGTTCCACAATTAGCCAGATCAAGATTCCTTCTAGATTATGGTTTTGTTGAGGGCAACAGGTAGCTTCCATCTTGTGATCTAAGCTGACTACTCTAACTACCACCATCGTATCAATAGTCCAGCCAATGGGAAAAGGGAAAGGCAACGGGGTGGGTGAGCATTTTTTTGAAGGGTAGACCCAGCAGTGGCACACATTACTTGAACTAACATCCCATTGGTCAGAACTTGATCACATAGGGCTGCACATGAGTCTGGTAAAATAGTCTTCGTGGCTGGCTGTGTACCAGCTAAAATTCCAAAGTTCTTTTGTAAGGGAAGACAGAATGACTAGATATTGGAGAGCAATCAGCAGTCTCTTCCACACTATGCTATCTTCACCCAGGAGTGTGGAAGATGCATTAAACGGGCTCTACTGTGAAATTCTTTCATGTTCCAAGACACCGATTTTAATGTTTCCAGATGATGAATCAGAGACTCCTGAAGAACTGGAAGAAGAGATTCCTGTGGTAATTTGTGCTGCAGCAGGGAGGATGGGTGCCACTATGGCTGCCATCAATAGCATCTACAGCAACACTGATGCCAACATCTTGTTCTATGTAGTGGGACTCCGGAATACTCTGACTCGAATACGGTAAGTTGTGTCTTACAGACTTCGGCACTTTCTGTTTCTTTCCTTCCTTCCTTCCTTCCTTCCTTCCTTCCTTCCTTCCTTCCTTCCTTCCTTCCTTCCTTCCTTCTTTCCTTCCTTCCTTCCCTCCTTTCTTTCTCCCCCTGCTCCTTCTTCTTTTTCTTTCTCCCTCCCCTCCCATCCTCCTCCCCTTCCCTTCCCTCCTGGCTTTCTGATAGATCTTGCTGTATTACCCAGGCTGGAATGTGCGGTGGTGCAATCACAGCTCACTGCAGCCTTGACCTCCCTGGCTTAAGCAATCCTTCTGCTTCAGCCTCCCAAGTAGCTGGGACTACAGGCGCATGCTATCACATCTAGCTCATTTTCTAATTTTTTGTGGAGATTGAGTCTCTCTTTGTTGCTTAGGTTGGTGTCAAAATCCTGGGTTCAAGCAATCCTCCCTCCTTAGCCTCCCAAAATGCTGGGATTACAGGTGTGAGCCACCACACCTGGCTTCTACTTTCTTTTTTTTTTTTTTTTTAATTTTATTTTTTATTGCATTTTAGGTTTTGGGGTACATGTGAAGAACATACAATATTGTTGCATAGGTACACACATGGCAGTGTAATTTGTTGCCTTCCTCCCCTTCACCTATATCTGGCATTTCT
>CAUYQU010026606.1:0-14824 GCA_963574635.1 Cheracebus regulus | reverse complement strand
TGATGAAGTTTTTTCTGTTTCTTAGTTTTCCTTCGGGGGGCGCCCCTTCCCTACAGAGCTGGGCCTTCCCGGGTTCAGCTGTGCTTGTTCTCAGTCCTCAGTGCTTCCAATTGCTGTTCTCCTTGTGGGGATGGGACCAGCGGAGCCTGACTAAAAGGGCATCCAGTCCCGTACACTCTGCACCAAGAAGCGCCGCCCCGGCCAAAAGAGTCGCGCTGGCGACCCGTGTGGCTCCTTCTCCGGGAATCTCCCAGTCTGTGGGCATCAAAAACTCATCTGCAATTGCGGCATCCACTCCCTCTCTGCGCTTTCACTGGGAGCTACAATCCCGAGCTGCTGCTACGTGGCCATCTTAGATCTCTCTCCGCCCGTTGATGAAGTTTTTCTGTTTCTTAGTTTTCCTTTGGCGGACGCCCCTTTCCCACAGAGCTGGACCTTCCCGGGTTCGCTGTGCTTGCTGTGAAACTCTCAGTCCTCAGTGCTTTAATTGCTGTTTTCCTTGTGGGGATGGGACCAGCCGTGCCCGTCCGTCCTGTATATTCCGCACCACTGAGAAGCGCCGCGCTGGAGCGCCGGCAAAACAGCCGCGCCGGGCAAAGGAGTCGAGCTGGCGACCCGTGTGGCTTCTCTGCTGGGAATCTCCCAGTCTGTGGGCAACAAAAATTCGTCGGAAAGTGTGGCATCCACTCATTCTCTGTGCTTTCACTGGGAGCTACATTCCTGAGCTGTTGCTAATTGGCCATCTTGGATCTCTCTCTCCAGGGTAATTTATAAAATATGAATATGCCTAACATTCTTCACTGGCTGGACTTTCTCTTAAGGCAAAATCCAAACTCCTTAACTCCTTTATGCAGCCCACAAGGTTCCTACAATGAGGACCCTGTCCACATCTCCTGCCTGAAGATCAACCATTCACTCCTAGTGTCCTTCCTCCAACTATTTTTGTCATTTTTCAGCAACTCATGTGTGGCCATGATCATTGTTCCTTGGTGGCTTCATGCATATTGTCCCTTGGTCCAGAACATACCCCCTGTTCTTTCTGCTAAGCTCTTTTTCCTGGACTTGCTTCAGGTCTGAAACGTCCTTCTTCAGGGAAAGTTTTGTGATTCCCTGGACTAGCTTAGTCCCATTCTGTAATAAACTCTCACACACTTGTATTTACTTTGTAATCAGTATGTTTGGGTCTGTTTTTCTCTCTGAGCTTTGCTCAGTGGTAATATAACAAAGGAAGTTACTTTGTGGCACAAATATTGCTATTTTTCTCTCTGGAGTTTCATTAGGTATAGTTTGAAGATAGCCTAGATTAAGGTCATGTGAGATTTTTATTTTTAAAACATCAGATTCTTGAGCCCCACCTCCAGAACTACTGAGTCAGAGACTCTTGGAGTGGAAACAATGAAATTACATCTTTAGTTGGCTCTCGAGCTTCTGCTTTGCAAGTTGGAGATCCACTACCCTAGAAATATCTGGTATACTAGAGTCTATATATACCTTATTCCATGTGCATCATTAGTCTTTTGTGGTGCCTGCTTATGCCAATAAAAGTGGAAAAATAAGTTCCTGGGCTGTAGTACCTAGATCATAGAGGATAAGAGAGAGAGCCTGAGACTAAATATGGGTGGAGTGATAGGAGTGGGTATGTGAAAGGAGGGTCAGAGATATACATGATTCTGAATAAAAGATTCAGTGAGGGCTCTTCATTTGCAAGAGACAGGAACCAAACAGGCTTCAGCCAGAGAAGAATTTGTTGGATTGTATAGTTAAAATATTTAGGTGTGTGTTTGGTTTCAGGCATGAATGGATTCAGAGGCTCAGAGGCTGTGACCCAAAAGACTGGGTCACTCTCCTTTCTTGCTCATTATTAAATCCCTATTTCTTACTTGATGCATGCTTTACTCTCTTGATGGTGAAATGGTTACTAGCAGCTTTTTCTTATACAGGTTAATACCATTCAGCTCACTGATCTTAGCAGATAAACAATGTCTCTTTTTATTTTTTGAGCTGGTGTCTAGCTGTATAACCCAGGCTAGAGTGCAATGCTGCTATCTTGGCTCACTGCAACCTCTTCCTCCCTGGTTCAAGAGATTGTCCTGACTCAGCCTCCCTAGTAGCTGAGATTGCAGGCATGTACCACCATGCCTGGCTATTTTTGTATTTTTGGAAGGGGTTTCACCATATTGGTCAAGCTGCTCTTAAACTTGCCTCAGGTGATCCACCCGCCTCGGCCTCCCAGAGAATGCCTCTTAAGGATTAACTCAAATGAAAGTCCTGAGATTGAGTTTATTTGACCAATGTAGGTGTCTGATCATTCCTAAGTCAAGCACTGGGGCAGTCTAGGGGGTGGAATTAATTGACCACACCCAAAAAATGTACTCATTCCTTTAATGCTGGAGAGTAGGAGGCAGTAGAGTCAGATCTAACAGATCCATATGGATTAAAGGGAGGGCTGGGTTTTCAAAGGAAATTTCAGAATATACCAAATATCTATTACTGAAAATTCACCCATTCAACCATTATTTATGATTCCAGATTGTCTCATGCACTAAGTGTAGATCATCTCATGCACTAAGCATATAGCAAGAAACAGTGAAAAAAATCACACCCTCTAAGCTGTGTTCTTTCAGAGCTTACAGACTTTCAAGGAAGGCAGATAATTTGATGATAATTACAATAAAATTGGGTGAATGTTATAATAGAATTAACACAGAGGATTATAGAGAGCTCTTATTTAGGCTACAGATTCAAGTGAGGTGACCTGAAAAGAGTGAATTTTGGGCAGACTCCTTTAGATTGATCTTGGAGTTAGTCAGAATTGGAGAGTGGGAGGGTTCTAGGCAGAAAAACTGCTCTATAGAGGAGAAATCAGATCATGACTAAAGGTCTGAAGTAAGTGCAGCATGAAGTGCAGAATGATCCTCTCTTTCTCGGTGGTCTAAACCCCTACTAAGTAGCCCTCTTACAGTACCAGCTTTCCCACACAGTTCTGGCTTATGGGTTGTGGTAACACTATCTCTGCTCTGTGCCCCTGCAGTCCTAGTGGTGCTCATAACTTGTAGCTGTGGCTAAATGTCTGGGTTGCCTAACTACTCCTCTTTTGGCTTTTCAGTTCTTGCGTGGCTGTGTAACCAGTTCTCTGTATTAAATGTCCACTGTTTGAATACCTAGAGTGGTCTCCTTTTACTACTGTACTATGACAAAATGTAAAGCCATGTGCGGTTACCTTGTTTCACCGTTGATTTGCGAACAAAAGCCTTATTAGCCTGGATTCAAGACACAAGAAGAATTATATCTCTAGTTTGCCTAGTTTTCATTTCTGGTTCTTCAGGATTTCTTCATTGATGTGCTAGAGTTCTTTATATATTGATATCCTGATACTAATTTTTTGTCTATTGTATATGTAGCAAATATTTTTCAGGATGTGTTTATTTCACCTTTTTCATGTTTTTGGATGTCCAGAATTTTAAAATACTTAAAAGTAAAATTATATCTAGTTATTTTATGTAATTTAATCTAAAAAAAACACTGAAAGTATATACTCATATTTTTCTAATACTTAATGGTTGAATTGTTTTTACATCTAGGATGTACTATGTTATATTGAATCAGATACCTAGTTTATGTTCCCCACAACCCTCACCAGAGGGTTAGAATTATTTATTGTCACTCTTTTATTGATAAGAGTGGATGAGTAACAATAACTGTTATTCTACTGTTCATTTAAGTTAAATTTCTTTGTCCAAATTCTTTAAGATTTGCATTATAGTATATTTTTATGTTCTTGACATTTAACAATAGAACATTTTATTGAATGGTTTCTGTATCTTTTAAAAAACTGGCCAAAGATATCATGTAGAAATCATGTTAGTAGGTACTAAGACACATAGGAGATGAGTATTTTCTTAAATTTAATTTAAAATGTTTACTTATCTAATTATATTTACGGCAGATTGACTGGAATGAATTCTCCTCTGAGAATATAAAAGCCATGTTGCACAATATAGTATTTAGCCAAAAACGTGCACATATTTAGCTCTGTGTTATTTGGCATCTAAAAAGCCCTTCCCTTGAGGAGATTAAAAACCATGTATTCCTTCTGTTTCCTTAAAGACTTGATTCAGATTATCCTAATTGTCATGACTGGTCTTCAACCTTCCCTTCCAAATGAAATAAATTTGGAGGATACAAATAGCAGTAATTAAGTTCCTTAGGAGGCCAGTGTCACCATAAAGCTTAGTATGAAAGCTCAGAGGAAGATGTTTTTGTAAATCTAAGTAGAAGTTTGTTTAGGCTTGCCCTTTAGATAAATAATTCAATGTAAAGAAGTATGGGAATAATTCATGAGCTCAGAATCATTCAGGCCCATTTAACAACTTTAAGCCTTCAGAATGCGTTAATTCATTCAATCAAATCAACAAATTTTATGCTAAAAATACCAAGTGCTAGAGATTCAAGAGTGAACAAGATATACATGGTCCTTATATCCAAGAAACTCCAGTCTGCTGAGAGAAATGGCCTGTTATTAATGTGATGGGAATAATTAGAATTTGTTATTTAACACACATGGGAAGTACATTTTATCCAGTTTGGGTAGGTCAGAGAATACATCTCTGAAGAAAGCTAACTGGAAATCTAAAAAACACCATAATGATGAGTGGGAAATGAATGTTCTAAGGCAAAGAAACAGCATAAAACAAAGGCCCAAGGAAGAAAGCCCATGCGGGCAATAAGAGAACTTCAAATACTGATAATGACTTGAAGACAGAGGATGACGGGGCTGAAAAGATGCCCATGAAATCCAGTAAGTCAAATTAAATATTTGTCCCTAGGCCAGTAGGGAGGGTGGTAACCATAGGGTAGAACATAATCAGATTTGCTTTTTGTAAGAGTCACCCGGCTTCAGCTAATGAATGAATTGAAAACGGAGGGCAAGAAGGGAGGAAGGAAGAACAGCTAAGAGGCACAAGTGGGGTTGTATCATAACCAGTTGAAAAGAAGTGGACAGATTCAAGGGAGTTTAAAGAAATAGAATCTGCAGGGCTTGATGACACATTGGAGATGAGGAAAAGGGAAGAGTGCAGGCTGACTTTAGGTTTCAGTGCTGCAAAAGACCATAGTGTAGTTAACAGATACGACAACCCCAGAAGAAATAACAGATATGGGGGAAGAGGTGCTGAGTTCAGTTTTGGGCAAGTTAAATCCAAGGTACCCATGGGATATCCAAGATACATAGTAAAGATTAGGGTACTGGACCTAGACCTTAAAGACTGAGGTGTGGGGATTTTGGATTCAGCAGTTTATAAATAGAGAATGATATGGAAATCATAGAGATTTTTAATTGTACATCTGACTGTTCACTAATGTGGGAAGGTACAATTACTGAACAAATACAACTAAGCCTTGCCACCATTTGGCACATCATGAAGTACAGATAGGGCAGTAGAGTTTGCACCTGAACAATTTCACTTATGAATTTTTAATTTCATTATTTTTAAAAATTTATATTGGGGCGAGGCATGGTGGCTCATGCCTGTAATCCCAGCACTTTGGGAGGCCGAGGAGGGCAGATGACCTGAGGTCAGAGGTTTGAGACCAGTCTGGCCAACATGGTGAAAACCATCTCTACTAAAAATATGAAAATTAGCCAGGTGTGGTGGCAGGCACCTGTAATCCCTGGTACTCAGGAGGCTGAGGCAAGGGAATCACTTGATCCTGGGAGGCAGAAGTTGCAGTGAGCTGAGATCTTGCCACTGTACTCCAGACTGGGGGACAGAACAAGACTCTTTCTCAAAATACAAACTATATTAGATATTGATGAGTTATAATTATATATATTTATGGGATAAAAGTGATACTATAATATATGTGTATCAGGTATACATATATTCTATCACCTCAAATACCTATCATATTTTTTCTTCCTTTCTAACTGAAACACTACACCCTTTGATCAACATCTCCCTATTTCCCTCACTCCCAGCCTTTGTTAACTACCACTCTTTCTATCTTTATTTGTTTGATTGCCTTAAAGTCCATGTGTGAGAACTTGCAATATTTGTCTTTCCATGCCTAGCTTATTTCACTTAGCATAATGTCCTCCAGGTTCACCCAGGTTGTTGGAAACGGCATAATTTCCCTATTTCTTTAAGGCTGAATAGTATTCCATGGTATACATACAACATTTTCTCTATCACTTCATGAGACATTTAGGATGGTTCCTTGTCTATTGTGAATCATGCTGTGATGAACATGGAAGTGCAGACTTCCACTTTGACACACTTATTTCATATTCTCTGGATATACACCGGGAAGTGGGACTGCTGGATTAAATGGTAATTTGTTTTTATTTTTTGAGGACAGTTCATACTGTTTTGCATGTCTGTATTAATTTACATTTCCACCAACAGTGTACAAGTGTTCCCTTTTCTCCACATCCTCACCAGCACTTGTTACCTTTCATCTTTTTGATAATAGCCATTTTGACAGACTTGAGGTGATATCTCATTGTGATTTTAATTTGCATTTTCCTAATGATAAGAATGTTGAGCATTTTTTCACATATCTGTTGGCCATTTGTATGTCTTCTTTTGAGATTATCTTTTCATTTCTGGCCAGAGTACTGCAAACAACTTTTCTAATGTCTTTGCTCATTTTTTAAAAACTGGGTTACTTATTTTCTTGCTATTGAGTTTCTTATATATTTTGGATATTAACTTTATCAGATATATGGGTTATAAATATTTTCTCCAATTCCATAGGTTGCCTCTTCACTCTGTTGTTTTCTTTGCTGTGTGGTTGTTACTGAGTTTGATATAATTCCATTTGTCTAGTTTTGGTTTTGTTGCCTGAGCATTTGGGGTGAAATCCAAAAAAATCATTGTCTAACTAATATTGTATAGTCTTCTCTCTGTTTTCTTCTAGTTTTACGGTTTCAGATCTTAGGTTTAAGTCTTTAGTCCATTTTGAGTTGATTTTTGTACAGATGGTTCTTCACCTATGATAGGGTTATATCTCAAACCCATCATAAATTGAAAACATTGTAAGTAAAAAATGCATTAATTACAGCTAATCTAGTAAACATCATAGCTTAGCCTAGCCTTGCTTAAACACGGTCAGGAGGCTGGGCACAGTGGCTTACGCCTGTAATGCCAGCACTTTGGGAAGCTGACATGGGTGGATTACCTGAGGTCAGAAGTTCGAGACCAGCCTGGCCAACATGGCAAAACCCCACCTCTACTAAAAATACAAAAGAATTCGCTGGGCATGGTGGCACTCACCTGTAATCCTAGCTACTTGGGAGGCTGAGGGAGAATAATCACCTGAACCCAGGAGAGAGAGGTTGCAGTGAGCTGAGATAATGCCATTGCACTCCAGCCTGGGTGACAGAGCAGGACTCTGTCTCAAAAAAACAAACAAAAAAACCATGTGGCACTGTTTACAATAGCAAAGACTTGGAACCAATCCAAATGCTCATCAATGATAGACTGGATAAAGAAAATGTGGCACATATACACCATGGAATACTATATAGCTATATAAAAAAGATGAGTTCATGTCCTCTACAGGGTCATGGATGAAGCTGGAAACCATCATTCTCAGCAAACTGACATGACAAAAAATGAAACACTGCATGTTCTCACTCATAAGTTGGTGTTGAACAATGAGAACAGGTGGACACAGGGAGGGGAATATCACACACTGGGGTCTGTTGGGGGTGGGGAGATTGGGGAGGGATGACATTAGAAAAATTACATAATGTAAATGATGGGGGGATGGATGTAGCACACCACCATGGCATGTGTATACCTATGTAACAATCCTGCACCATCTGCACATGTACCCCAGAACTAAAAGTATAATAATAATAAAAATGCTCAAGATGCTTACATTAGCCTACACTTGAGCAAAATTGACTAACACAAAGCCTGTTTATAATAAAGTGTTGAATATCTCATGTGCTTTATTGGATACTGTACTGGAAATGAAAATAGGAGTGGCTTGCTGCTGTTGCCCAGTACTGCAAGAGAATATAATGCTACATATCACTAGCCTGGGAAAAATTCAAAATTCAAAAATCAAAGTATGATTTCTATCATATATGTATTGCTTTTGCACTATCATAAAGTAAATCAAAATAAAAAACCAATGTAAGTCAGGGACCATCCATATATGGTGTGAGATAAGGGTCTAATTTCATGCTTGATGTTGCTACTCAGTTTTCCCAACACCATTTATTGACGATCCTTTCAAGAAATAACCTTTTCTCACTGTATTCTTGGCAACTTTGTGGAAAAGCAATTTACCTTAAAGGTGTGGGTTGATTTTTGAGCTCTTTATTCTGTTCCATTGGTCATTTTATCTATGTTTACGCCAGTATCATGCTGTTTTAACTATAATAGCTTTGTAATACATTTTGAAGTTACTTTCTGTGAATTGTTAGAAGTGCCATGTTTTAACCACATCAACATAAATTTAAATTTGAATATATTCTCAAGGAAAATTTTTAAAAAATGTTTTGTTCGGTGATACATCTAAGACATGGAAGATTCCTTGACACATAGCAGACCCTTAACAAATGTTTGATAACTCAAAAAAATTACATGCATAAAAAGCTAATCAGCACAAAATAGTCTCTAAGTTCTTAATGTTAATAAATTCAGTAAATGACTGTTTCCTTGATTATGTTTTTAAAATGTCTAAAATTTATATCTAAAAGGTATGAATTTCAAACAAAAAGGTATGAGAGCCTAAGGCACAGAATCCTAAGTTCTGATTCTTGCATCAGGTTTTGTGCTGGCCAAGAGTACCCTCAGCATCTCTTCTGATTTTCAGATTCTCATGAAAGGGAAGAACAGATTATGTTGCTTTCCCACAGGCTCATGTGAGGCTTCCACTGTGTTCTTCCATGGGTAGCCAACCTTCCAGATGTTATCCTTTAAAATCTCTGCTTCCACCTCTCTTTCCTTGTCTTCCGTGAAAATAGTTCTTTTCCATACAAATTTCAGATTGTGACTTAAGATATTCCCATTCAAATGTCTTTTCTCAACCTGTTGTAGACTCCTGCCCTTTGTTTGAAAAGAGTGAAACATCATGAACTTTACTTTTTGACCTTTGAACATTCATGAGAGAGACAGGGGAAAGAGGCAGCACAGAGGCCCTGGAGACTGCCTGCCTATAAGCGGCTGTCATGGTTTGAGCTTCTAAAAGGGCAAGCCTGTTGCTAGGGAAACTGCTGCTCTAGGGAAGGCTAAAGACACAGTAAAATAGCAGGAAAGGAAGACATAAATAAGTCAGATGCTTGGGGGAGGGGTGACATGAGGCAACCTAAGAACTTTAAACCTTTATTGCTAGGAACATATTGAAGGCTCTTGTGAGGGGAAAACCAAGCATCTATATCCCTTCCTAGAAAATAGCTGTAATTTAAAAGAAGCCTAGACTTCATGTGATTTTAATTTTGCTTAGTACACAAGCAGAAAAGCAGTGGCTGTCAATATTCCATTAATATTTAGAAAGTATATAACAATTTTCCAAATTTAATCATGTCTATTTGCGACATTTAGTATCATAAGAACATATTTGCAATACTCAAAAGCATCTTTTATTTTGTAGCCAATGATTAAAGTAACTAGTAACTATAGATATAGTGGAAATTACGTAACATAAGCATTTTTAAATGAGTAACTTTTCTTAAAAGTAGTTATGCCCATAGTCAATGGTGTATTACATTTATTTCCTATTAATTATTTCTAACACAATAAGCCTTGAGTGCCTTAAATGAATACATTTGCAAAATTAGGAAACATTAAAAAAGTTTTTTTTTTTTTTTTTGGAGACAGAATCTCACTTTATCACAAGGCTGGAGTGCAGTGGCGTGATCCCGGCTCACTGCAACTTCCGTTTTATGGTTTCAAGGAATTCTCCTGCCTCAGCCTCCCGAGCAGCTGGGACTACAGCAATGCACCACCATGCCTGGATAATTTTTTGTATTTTTAGTAGAGATGGGGTTTCACCATGTTGGCCAGGATGGTCTCCATCTCTTGACCTCATGATCCGCCCACCTCAGCCTCCCAAAGTGCTGGGATTACAGGCGTGAGCCACCGCGCCCAGCCAAAAAGGTTTTTAACCTTATACTAAATACATGAGCATAACTTCAAAAGCATTTTCCTATTAACATAAAATAAGTCATTTTTTGCCAATGAAAGATTTTTAATATACAATGAGTTGGTACAGTATGTAACATGAACAATCTTTGGACCTTTCGTTGCCAGGGCTTGTAAAAATATCTGCGTGCATCAATAAACATTTCATTTCCTTCTATCCTCTCCTCTCCCAGAATAAGTCCTCAGTCCAGAGCTATGCTATCTAGATTGCTTCATTGTTAAAGGTATATTGTTGTTTAGAGAGCATATGATGTAAGCCTTTCATTTAACATTTGATGATATGTAAAGAATGCTTCTATTTCTTGTATCTGGGGCCATTTTCAAACACATTTATGAATAGGAGTCCATAAAATTCCAAGTTCAAAGTCATACACCGACCACCAGTACACCTAAAATTTTGGCTTTGAAAATATCCACCTCCTTGTTAGGCTTACAGAGATTTTTTATTTCAAAGCATGTTTTACCAGAGTGAGTGTGTAAATAGACCCATGGGTTGGGGGCAATGCCAAGATGGCCGAGAGGGGGCAACACGGGATTGCAGCTCCCAGCAAAAGAGACACAGAGGGCTAGAGGACTTCACGATTCCAAGTGGGGTGCTGGGTTCATTTTGGGGGCACTGGAAGGGCTCTGAAAGTAGCCCAGGGAGGGAGCCAAAGCAGGATGAAAACCGCCCAGGGAGAAGGAACCAAGACAGGGTGAGGCGTGTCCCCACCTGGAACGTGCAGCTGGCTTGGAGGGTCATGGGGCTTGACCTCCCTCAGTATTCTGATTCGGATCCTGTGCTTACCTCATCCCTTCTGCAACCTATGGCCCATGAGAGCCCCGCCAGACTGCGGCATCGTGGGTTGTCAATGCAAATCTGAGCAACGGCTCCCGCCTGGTGCCACAAGCTATCAGCTGGATCTTGGTGGAAGTTTGGACTAGCACCAGTGGGATGGAACAGTCAGTCCCACAGAAAGAGGTAGAGTTGAAAGCAGGGAAACAGGTCAGAAGGCCTGGCAGGCCCCTCCACCCACAAAACTCAGACTGAAGCCTGTGCGCCAGAGAGCTTGGCAGCGAATACACCAGTTTGACCCCAACCAGGAAGATCGAGCTCAGGGAAGGAGAGATGCCATTGGGAAGGTGGGGCTACTTTACCTGCAAAGAAACCTCAAGGGAAAACCACCCACCCAGCAACCTGACTGAATCTGAGGCAGCCCGTCAGCACCTCTACAGGCCAAAAAAGATACAGCTCCAACTGCAGCAGAAAGGACGTCTCCTCAGATTTCTCCCAAAATCACCAATTTCAAAGATCAAAGGGAGATAAATCCACAAAGATGGGAACAAACCAGTGCAAAAAGGATGAAACCATCAAAGACCAGAACACCTTCTTCCCCTTCCAGGGATCACAACTCCTCACCATCAAGGGAACAAAACAAGACAGAAAACGAGTGTGATGAACTGCCAGAAGCAGGCTTCAGAAGGTAGGTAATAACAAACTTCTCAGAGTTAAAAGACCAAGTTGTAACCCAATGTCAAGAAACTAAGAACCTTGAAAAAAGTTTAGATGAAATGGTAATTAGAAAAACCATCTTAGAGAAGAACATAAATGGTTTGATGGAGCTGAAAAACACAGCATGAGGACTTAGCAAGGCATGCACAAGTTTCAACAGCCAAATCAATCAAGCAGAAGAAAGGATATCAGAGATGGAAGATCAAATCAATGAAATAAAATGAGAAGCAAGATGAGAGAAAAAAGAGTGAAAAGAAATGAACAAAGCCTCCAAGAACTATGGGATTATGTGAAAAGACCTAATCTATGCTTGATGGGCATATGTGAATGTGATGGGGAGAATGAATCCAAGCTGGAAAACACTCTTGAGGATATTATCCCAGAGAACTTCTGCAACCTAAGAAGGCAGGCCAACATTCAAATCCAGGAAATACAGAGAACACCACAAAGATAGTCCTCAAGAAGAGCAACCCCAAGGCGCATAATCATCAGATTCACCAGGGTTGAAATGAAGGAAAAAAATCCTAAGGGCAGCCAGAGAGACAGGTCAAGTCACCCACAAAGGAAAGACCATCAGACTCACAGCAGACCTCTCGGCAGAAACTCTACAAGCTAGAAGGGAGTGAGGGTGACTATCTGGCCAAACTAAACTTGATAAGTGAAGGAGAAATAAAATCCGGACAAGCAATTGCTGAGAGATTTCATTGCTACAAGACCTGCCTTACAAGAACACCTGAAGGAAGTACTAAAGATGGAAAGGAACAACCAGTACCAGCCGCTGCAAAAATGTACCAAATGATAAAGAACAACAATGCAATGAAGAAACCACATCAACTAATGGGCAAAACAACCAGCCAGTAACAAAATGGCAGGATCAAATTCAAACATAACAAATATGAACATTGAATATAAATGGACTAAATGCCTGATCAAAAGACACAGACTGGCAAACTGGATAAAAAGTCAAGACCCAACGGTGTGCTATATTCAGGAGACCCATCTCATGTGCAAAGACTCACATAGACTCAAAATAAAGGGATGGAAGAAGATGTACCAAGTAAATGAAGAGCAAAAGAAAGCAGAGGTAGCAATCCTAGTTTCTGATAAAATGGACTTTAAACCAACAAAGATCAAAAGAGACAAGGAAGGGCATTATATAATGGTGAAAGGATTAATGCAACATGAAGAGCTAACTATCCTAAGTATACATGCACCCAATACAGGAGCACCCAGATACATAAAGCAAGTTCTTAACGATCTACAAAGAGACTTAGACTCCCACACAATAATAGTGGGAGACTTTAATACTCCAGTGACAGTATTGGACAGATCAATGAGACAGAGTCAACAAGGATATCCAGGACTTGAATGCAGATCTGGACCAAGCAAACCTGATAGACATTTACAGAACACTCCACCTCAAATCCACAGAATACACATTCTCCTCAGCACCACATAACACTTACTCTAAAATTGACCACATAATTGGAAGTAAATCACTCCTCAGCAAATACAAAAGAACAGAAATCATAACAGTCTCTCAGACCACAGCACAGTCAAATTAGAACTGAGGATTAAGAAAAGCACTCAAAACTGCACAATCACATGGAAAACGAACAACTTGCTCCTGAATGATGAATGGATAAACAATGAAATGAAGGCAGAAATAAAAATGTTCTTTGAAATCAACAAGAAGGAAGACACAATGTACCAGAATCTATGGGACACATTTAAAGCAGTGTTGAAAGGGAAATTTATAGCAATGAATGACCACATGAGAAACAAGGAAAGATCTAAACTTGACACCCTACTGTCAATATTGAAAGAGCTAGAGGAGCAAAATAAAAAAAACTCAAAAGCAAGCAGAAGACAGGAAATAACTAAGAGCTGAGTAGAACTGAAGGAGATAGAGACATAAGAAAAGCTTCAAAAAATCAATAAATCCAGGAGCTGTTTTTTTTTTTTTTGAAAATATCAACAAAATAGACCGCTAGCTACAGTAATAGAAAAGAGAGAAGAATTCAATAGAGGCAATAAAAAATTATAAAGGGGGGAGATCACTACCGATTCCTTGGAAATACAAACTACCATCAGAGACTACTACAAGCAGCTCTATGCACATAAACCAGTAAATCTGGAAGAACTGCATAAATTCCTGGACACTTGAACACTCTCAAGACTAAGCCAGGAAGAAGCTGAAACCTTGAATAGACCAATAACAAAGGTTGAAGTCGAGGCAGCAATTAATAGACTGTGAACCAAAAAAAGTCCAGGTAAAGGCAGGTTCACAGCCAAATTCTACCAGATGTACAAAGAGGAGCTGGTATCATTCCTCTTGAAACTATTCCAAACAATACAAAAAGAGGGAATCCTCCCTAACTCTTTCTATGAGACCAATATCATCCTGATACTAAAACCTTGCAGAGACACATCTAAAAAAGAAAACTACAGGCCAATATCCATGATGAACATTGGTGCAAAAATCAATAAAATACTGGTAAACTGAATCCAACAGCATATCAAAAAGCTTATCCACCACGATCAAGTAGGCTTCATCTTGAGGATGCAAGGCTGGTTCAACATATGCAAATCTATCAACGTAATCCACCACATAAACAGAACCAAAGACAAAAACCACATGATTATCTCAATAGATGCAGAGTAGGCCTTCGACAAAATTCAACAGCCCTTTATGCTAAAAACTCTCAATAAACTAGGTATTGATAGAATGTATCTCAAAATAATAAAAGCTATTTATGACAAACCCACAGCCAATATCATACTGAATGGGCAAAAACTGGAAGCATTCCTTTTAAAAACTAGCACTAGACAAGGATGCTGTCTCTTAATATTCCTATTCAATATAGTATTGCAAGTTCTAGCCAGAGTGATTAGGCAGGAAAAAGAAATAAAGGACACTGAATTAGGAAAAGAAGTCAAATTGTCCCTATTTGGAGATGACATGATTGTATATTTAGAAGACCCCATCGTCTCAGCCTGAAACCTCCTTAAGATGATAAGCAACTTCAGCAAATTCTCAGGTTAAAAATAAATATGCAGAAATCTCAAGCATTCCTATACACCAACAACAGACAGAGAGCCAAATCATGAGTTAACTCCCATTTACAATTGCTACAAAGAGAATACAATACCTAGGAATACAACTAATAAAGGA
>CAUYQU010026605.1:0-53283 GCA_963574635.1 Cheracebus regulus | reverse complement strand
AAATCTCTTCCTCTTTCTCTTTCATTTTTTCTTTCTTTTGCTGTTTCTTTCTTTCTCCTTTTCTCTCTTTTTCTAAAATCTCTTCCTCTTCCTTTCTCTCTTTCATTCTTTTTATTCTAAAAAAAAAAAAAAAAAAAAAGTAAGATCCTTGCCTAAAGGGAGCTGAGTAGCATAGCCACTCAAAAGCATTTGCTACCCTAGACTGTGCCTGATGGTACAACAGGGAGGGGTGTGAGTAGAGACAGCTAGGTGGGTTTGACTCCTGCCCTTGCTGTCCACTGTGGGCCAGTCTTGGAGACTTCACAGGGTGAAGATAGCTTGGCATCTGGACTTGTAACCACAACTCCTGGCCACTTTTAAAGCATATGATCCTAAGCAGTTCCTGAGAATATTTGTGTTAGTTGCAGACTGAGAAAAGAGGGGAAAGATAATAACAATAGTAGTAGTTAACCTTTATATAACATCTACTCTGTACAAAGCACTAATACAAGCATTTTATGTGTATTAAATCATTTAATAGTTCCAATAGCCTTTGAGGAAGTTGGGTGTCCTATTCTTATTTTGCTTTACAGAACACAAAGAAATAAATTAATTTTCTCGAGGTTACCCGCTATCCGTAGGCAGAGCTAGGATTTGAACTAGGGTCCTCTTGCTCTAGAGGTAATGCTATTGGCCGTATGCCACTTTCTGATGCTAGAGTTTGGGGCCAGCATCACTGGGAGGGTGACTGTTAATCGTGTTTTCCCAGTGTACAGCAGAGCCATTAAAGGGCTTATCATAACAAGGTAGTCAGGCCCAGACTCCTAGTACAATCTTCTCACCAGAGGTGATTCAATCACTTTTTAAAAATCTGATCTAGATTAGACAGAGAGAGAGAGCACGCACATCATTCTTAGAGTTAGATTTCTTGTTTCAAATCCCAGTTCTTACTTCCTAGCAGTATGGTCTTAGAGAGATTGCTTAATCTGAGCCTTCTTAAATAAAAATGAATAAGGATGTCTTAAAAGCAAAGAAGACTTTCAGAGGCTGAGGCAGAAGGATCACATGAGGTCAGGAGTTCGAGACTAGCCTGGCCAACATGGCAAAACCCCGTCTCTCCTAAAAATACAGAAATTAGCTGGGTGTGGTGGCGGGTGCCTATAATCGCAGCTACTCAGGAGGCTGAGTCAGGAGAATTGCTTGAACCCAGGAGGTGGAGGTTGCATTGAACCAAGATTGCACCATTGCACTCCAGCCTGGGTGAGACTCCATCTCAAAAAAAAAAAAAAAAAGAGGGATTCTGATTCTTATATCCTTGTGAAAATTGGATTTAAGCCTATTAAGTACAGTCACGCATTTCTTAATGATGGGGATATGTTCTGAAAAATCAGGCAAATTTATTCAGGCAAAATTCCTCCAAATCAGGTAATTTCTTCATTGCGTGAACATGCAGGTGTACTTACACAAACCTAGAGGGTATAGCATACCACATGCCTAGGCTATATGGTATAGCCTGTTGCTACTAGGCTACAAACCTGTACAAACATATTATTGGATGGAATATTTCAAGAAATTGTAACACAGTGATAACTATTTGTGTATCTAAACCTATCTAAACATAGAAAAGATACAGTAAAAATACAGTATAAAAGAAAAAATAGGATGATTAAGATGGCTGGCAAGATGGCCAAATAGGAACAGCTCCCAGAGAGATGAACACAAAAGGCAGGGATTTCTGCATTTCCAACTGAGGTACTTGGCTCATCTCATTGGGACTGGTTAGACAGAGGGTGAGCTGAAACAGGGTGGGGCCTCACCTCACTGGGTGAGCACAAAGGCTGGGGGAACTCCCTCCCCAAGCCAAGGGAAGCCGTGAGTGACTGTGCTATGAGGGACAGTGCATTTCAGACAAGATACTACACTTTTCCCACAATCTTTGCAACCCACAGACCAGGAGACTCACTCCGGTACCTATGCCACCAGGACCCTGGGTTTCAAGCACAAAACTGGGCAGCCATTTGGGCAAACACCAACTTAGCTGCAGGAGTTTGTTTTTTTTTTTTTTTTTCATAACTACGTGGCACCTGGAACACCAGCGAGACAACTGTTCACTTCCCTGGAAAAGGGGCTGAAGACAAGGAGCCAAGTGGTCTAGCTCAGCAGATCCCACCCCTATGGAGCCCAGCAAGCTAAGATCCACAGGTTTGACATTCTCACTGCCAGCATGGCAGTCTGAAGTTGACCTGGGGTGCTGGAGTTGGTGAAGGAAAGGGTGCCCACCATTACTGAAGCTTGACTAGGCAGTTTTCCCCTCACAGTGTAAACTAAGCCACCGGGAAGTTCAAATTGGGTGGAGCCCACCACAGAGCCACTGTAGCCAGACTACCTCTCTAGATTCCTCCTCTCTGGATAGGGCATCTCTGAAAGAAAGGCAGCAGCCCCAGTTAGGGGCTTATAGATAAAACTCTCATCTTCCTTGTACAGAGCATCAGTGGGAAGGGGGTCTATAAGTGCAGCTTCAGCAGACTTAAATGTTCGTGCCTGCCACCTCTGAAGAGAGCAGCAGATCTCCCAGAACAGTGCTCGAGCTCTGCTAAGAGACAGACTGCCTCCTGAAGTGGGCCCCTGACCCCCGTGCCTCTTGACTGGGAGACACCTCCCAGCAGGGGTCAACAGACACCTCACACATGAGAGCTCCAGCTGGCATCTGGCAGGTGCCCCTCTGGGACAAAGCTTCCAGAGGAAGGAGCAGGTAGAAATCTTTGCTGTTCTGCAGCCTGTGCTAGTGATACCTAGGCAAACTGGGTCTGGAGTGGACCTCCAGCAAACTCCAGCAGACCTGAGCAGAAGGGCCTGACTGTTAGAAGGAAAACAAACAAACAGAAAGGAATAGCATCAACATCAACAAAAAGGACGTCCACACAAAAACCCCATTGAACAGTCACCAACATCAAAGACCCAAGGTCTTTGATAAATCCACGATGATGAGAAAAAAACAGCACAAAAATCCTGAAAATCCCAAAAACCAGAATGCTTCTTTTCCTCCAAAGGATCCCAACTCCTTGCAAGCAAGGGAACAAAACTGGACAGAGAATGAGTTAGACAAATTGACAGAAGTAGGCTTCAGAAGGAGGGTAATAACAAACCCCTCTGAGCTAAAGGAGCATGTTCTAACCCAACTCAAGGAAGCTAAGAACCTTGAAAAAAGGTTAGGCAAATTGTTAACTAGAATAACCAGTTTAGAGAAGAACATAAATGACCTAATGAACCTGAAAAACACAGTATAAGAACTGTGTGAAGCTTACATAAGTATCAATAGCCAAATTGATCAAGCAGAAGAAAAGATATCAGAGATTGAAGATCAACTTAATGAAATAAAGTGAGAAGACAAGATTAGAGAAAAAATAATGAAAAGGAACAAACAAAGCCTCCAAGAAATATAGGACTATGTGAAAAGACCAAACCTATGTTTAATTGTTGTACCTAAAAGTGATGGGGAGAATGAAACCTAGCTTGAAAATACTCTTCAGGATATTATCCAGGAGAACTTCCCCAACCTACCAAGAGAGGTCAACATTCAAATTCAGGAAACACAGAGAACATCACAAAGGTACTCTTCGAGAAGAGCAACTCCAAGATACATAATCATCACATTCACTGAGGTTGAAATGAAGGAAAAAATGTTAAGGGCAGCTAGAGAGAACTAACATCAGATCTCTCTGCAGAAACCCTACAAGCCAGAAGAGAATGGGGGCCAATATTCAACATTCTTAAAGAAAAGAATCTTCAACCCAGAATTTCATATCCAGCCAAACTAAGGTTCATAAGCGAAGGAGAAATAAAATCCTTTACAGAGAAGCAATTACTGAGAGATTTTGTCACCACCAGGCCTGTCTTACAAGAGCTCCCAAAGGAAGCACTAAATGCATAAAGGAAAAACTGGTACCAGCCACTGCAAAAACATATCAAATTGTAAAGACCATCAACACTATGAAGAAACTGCATCAATTAATGGGCAAAATAACCAGCTAGCATCATAATGATGAGATCAAATTCACGTGTAACAATATTAACCTTAAATGTACATGGGTGAAATGCCCCAATTAAAAGACACAGACTGGCAAATTAGATAAAGAGTCAAGACCCATCAGTGTTCTGTATTCAGGAGACTCACCTCATGTGCAAAGACACGAATAGGCTCAAAATAAAGGGATGGAGGAATATTTATCAAGTAAATGGAAAGCTACTAAAAAGCAGGGGCTGCAATCCTAGTCTCTAATAAAACAGACTTTAAACAAAAAAAAAGATCAAAATAGACAACGAAGGGCATGAACATCAATGCAAAAATCGTCAATAAAATATTGGCAAACTAAATCCAGCAGCACATCCAAAAGCTTATCCACCATGATCAAGTTGGCTTCATGCTCCATAGACACTGACCAAGCAACGGATGAAAGGAGTTTGCAGACACAGGCGTTTTGCCTGTGAGAGCACGGCTAGGGGACCCCATGGCTTACAGACCCTGAAAAGACAGTCTAGCCATGCAGCCCCGATATGCCAGAGATGCTCATATTTGTTTTAGAGCAAATTTAATGACGAAAGTCTCGAACAAACACCATTTGTGGGTAATTGACATTGCTGATCCCCCGGGTAGACAGCAGTCCTGCGTGCAAATGATCAAAGGTCATTTTTAAGTCCAGGTGCAGTGGCTCATGCCTGTAATCCCAGCACTTTGGGAGGCTGAGGCCAGAAGATCACCTGAAGTCGGGAATTTGAGACCAGCCTGATCAACATGGAGAAACCTCGTCTCTACCAAATACACAAAATTAGCCAGACATGGTGGTGCATGCCTGTAATCCCAGCTACTTGGGAGGCTGAGGCAGGAGAATCACTTGGACCCAGAAGGTGGAGATTGTGATGAGACAAGGTCACAGCATTGCACCCCAGCCTGGACAACAAGAGCAAAACTCCGCCTCAGAAAAAAAAAAAGAATCATTAAAAAAAAGATCATATTTAGGACAACTTGAGTAAACAAGCTATTTAGATAAATTCCTCTACATTCCCTTGTTATCTGCTCTTTGTTATGAGCTTAAGGTACGAGGATTAGGCTGCCTTCACCCATAATCCTTTCCCAAAGCTTTTGCAAAATCTTCTGACATTCCAAAAAGGTTTGCATCTTTCCTATAATCTCTCCCACATATTTTGACTGATCTCCTACAGCTTCATTCCTAGGATGCAAGGCTGGTTCAACATATGCAAACCAATAAACATAATTCATCACATAAACAACCAATAACAAAAACCACTTGATTATCTCAGTAGATGCAAAAAAAGATATTTGATAAAATTCAACAACCCTTCATACTAAAAACTCTCAGCAAACTAGGTACTGATGGAACATATCCCAAAATAATAAGAGCTATTTGTGACAAACCCACAGTCAATATCATACTGAATGGGCAAAAGCTAGAAGCATTTCCTTTTAAAACCAGCACAAGACAAGGATGCCCTCTCTCACCTATTCAACATAGTACCGGAAGTTCTAGCCAGGGCAATCAGGCAAGAGAAAGAAATAAAGGGTATTCGAATAGAAAGAGAGGAAGTCTAATTGTCTCTGCTTGCAGATGACATGTTTGTTTATTTAGAAAACCCCATCAGCTCAGCTCAAAATCTCCTTAAGCTGATAAGCAACTTCAGCAAGGTCTCAGGATACAAAATCAATGTGCAAAAATCACAAGCATTCTTATACATGAATAATAGACAAACAGAGAGCTAAATCATGAGTGAACTCTCATTCAAAATTGCTACAAAGAGAATAAAATACCTAGGAATACAACTTACAAAAGATGTGAAGGACCTCTTCAAGGAGAACTACAAACCACTGCTCAAAGAAATAAGACAGGATACAAGCAAATGGACAAACATTCCATGCTTATGGATAGGAAGAAACAATATCGTGAAAATGGCCATACTGCCCAAAGCAATTTATAGATTCAATGCTATTCCCATCAAGCTACCATTGACTTTCTTCACAGAATTAGAGAAAACTACTTTAAATTTTATATGGAACCAAAAAAGAGCCCATATAGCCAAGACAATTCTAAGCAAAAACAACAAAGCTAGAGGAATCACGCTACCTGACTTCAAACTATACTATAAGACTGCAGTAACAAAACAGCATGGTACTGTTACCAAAACAGATATATAGACAAATGGAACAGAGCAGAGGCCTCAGAAATAATGCCATATATCTACAGCCATCTACTCTTTGTCAACCCTGACGAAAACAAGCAATGGGGAAAGGAGTCCCCATTTAATAAATGGTGTTGGGAAAACTGACTAGCCATATGCAGAAAACTGAAGCTGAATCCCTTCCTTACACCTTATACAAAAATTAACTCAAGATGGATTAAAGACTTAAATGTAAGACCTAAAACCATAAAAACCCTAGAAGAAAACCTAGGCAATGTCATTCAGAACATAAAAATGGGCAAAGACTTCATGGCTAAAATACCAAAAGCAATGGCAACAAAAGCCAAAATGGACAAATGGAATCTAATTAAACTAAAGAGCTTCGGCACAGCAAAAGAAAAATAAAAAAATAAAATTCATCAGAGTGAACAAGCTACAGAATGGGAGAAAATTTTTGCAATCGATCCGTCTGACAAAGGGGTAATATCTAGAATCTATAAGGAACTTAAACAAATTTACAAGAAAAAGACAACCCCATCAAAAAGTGGGTGAAAGATATGAACAGACACTTCTCAGAATAAGACATTTATGTGGCCAACAAACATGAAAAAAGCTCATCATCACTGGTCACTAGAGAAATGCAAATCAAAACCACAATGAGATACTATCTCACACCAGTTAGAATGGTGATCATTAAAAAGTCAGGAAGCAACAGTTGCTGGAGAGGATGTGAAGAAATAGAAATATTTTTACACTGTTGGTAGGAGTATAAATTAGTTCAACCATGTGGAAAACAGTGTGGCAATTCCACAAAGATCTAGAACCAGAAATAACATTTGACCCAGCAATCCCATTACTGGTTATATATCCAAAGGATTATAAATTATTCTACTATAAAGACACATGCAGGGCCAGACATGGTGGCTCACACTTGTAATCCCAACACTCTGGGAGGCCGAGGTGGGTGGATCACCTGGCCAACATGGTGAAATCTAGTCTCTACTAAAAATACAAAAGTTAGCCAGGAGTGGTGGCAGGCACCTATAATCCCAGCTACTTGAGAGGCTAAAGCAAGAGAATCTCTTGAACCCAGGAAGCAGAGGTTGTAGTGAGCCCAGATCATTCCATTACACTCCAGCCTGGATGACAAGAGCAAAACTCTGTCTCAAAGAAAAAAAAAAAAGACATACGCACACATATGTTTATTGCAGCACTATTCACAATAGCAAATACTTGGAACCAACTTAAATGCCCATCAGTGATAGACTGGATAAAGAAAATGTGGCACATATACATGATGGAATACTCTACAGCCATAAAAAAGGATTATTTATGTCTTTTGCAGGGATATGAATGAAGCTGGAAACCATCATTCTCAGCAAACTAACACAGGAACAGAAAACTAAACACTGCATGTTCTCACTCATAAGTGGGAGTTGAACAATGAGAACATATGGACACCAGGAGGGGAAATGAGACACCAAAGTTAGGGGGCTAGGGGAGGGATAGCATTAGGAAGAAATGCTTAATGTAAATGACGGGTTAATGGGTGCAGCAAACCACCATGGCACATGTATACCTATGTAACAAACCTGCACATTCTGCACATGTATCCCAGAACTTAAAGTATAATTTAAAAAAAGAAAAGAAAAGGAAAAAGTGATACAAGTTTAGAGGGCACTTACCATGAAAGGAGCTTACAGGCCAGAAAGTTGCTCTGGGAGAGTCAATGAGTGGTGAGTGAATGTGAAGGCCTAGGACAGTATTGTGCATTACTGTAGACTTTATAAACATTGAACATTTAGGCTACACTAAATATATTTTTTAACACTTTGCTTAATAATAAATTTATCTTAATTTACTGTAAATTTTTGACTTTATAAGCTTTTTAATTTTTTTAACATTTTGACTCCTTTGTAGTAATACTTAGCTTAAAACACAAACACATTGCACAGGTGTGCAAAAATATTTTTTCTTTATATTCTTATTCTATAATATTTTTCCTATTTTAAAATAAAGTTGTTGCTTTTTACTTTATAAACTTTTTGTTAAAAATGAAGACACAAACACACATATTAACCTGGATCTAAACAGGGTTGGTATCATCAATATCACTTTCTTCCACCTCCATATCTTGACCCAGTGAAAAGTCTTCAATGACAGTAACACACATGGAGCTGTCCTATCCTATGACAATTTCTGAAATACTTCCTGAAGGACCTATCTGAGGCTGTGTTAGTTAACTTTTTTTTTTTGAGACCAAGTCTCGCTCTGTTGCCAGGCTGGAGTGCAATGGCACGATCTCAACTCACTGTAACCTCCAGCTCCCAGGTTCAAGTGATTCTCCTGCCTCAGCCTCCTGAGTAGCTGGGAGTATAGGTGCCCACTACCACACCCAGCAATATTTTGTACTTTTAGTAGAGACAAGGTTTCATCATGTTTGTCAGGCCGGTCTTGAACTTTTAACCTCATGATCCGCCCTCCTCGGCCTCTCAAAGTGCTGGGATTACAGTCATGAGCCAGCACCCAGCCTACAGTTAACTTTTTAAAATATACATAACTAAAAAAAAAATCATATCAAGTTTGAAAAAATATATATATATACACACACACACATATACACACACACACACATAATTAGAGGGAGTACACTCTAAAATAACAGTTAAAAGTATGGCATAGTAAATACATAAAGCAGTAACATCATTGTTTATTATCATTATCAAGTATTATGAACTAGGCTGGGCCCAGTGGCTTATGCCTGTAATCCCAGCACTTTGGGAGGCCAAGGCGGGAGGATTACTTGAGCTCAGGAGTTTAAGACCAAACTACGCAACAGGGAGAAGCCCTATCCCATCTCTATAAAAAATGCAAAAAGTTAACCAGGTGTGGTGGCACACACCTGTAGTTCCAGCTACTCAGCAGGCTAAGGTGGAAGGATCACCAGAGACCAGAAGGTCAAGGTTGCAATAAGCCATGTTTGTACCACTGCACTCCAGCCTTGGTGACAGAGTGAGACCCTGTCTCAAAAAAAAAAAAAAAAAAAAAAAAAAAAGTATTATGAACTATATAATTGTATGTACTATTGTTTTATAGGACTGACAGTACAGTAGGTTTGTGTACACCAGCATCACCACAGACATATGAGTAATGCATTGTGCTATGATGTTAAATGACTATAGTGTCATTAGGCTATAGGACATTTTCAGTTCCATTATAATCTTACAGGATTACTGTCCGATATGCAGTTTGTCTTTTACCACAATATCATTATACAACACATGACTATATTGTCTATGGCAACTGGGCTTTATGTATAATTTGAGGGATGCCAAGCAATCCTCCATCACCCACAAGATATTAGCTTGTGATGGATGGCTTATCTGAAATTCAAATCTGAATCAGCCCTCTGAGTAAGGATATTGACCCATATTAAAATGCATAAATTTCTGTATTGGCTACACACCACGAACTTATTAGTTATTGATGCCATAATGTGAATTAGCTAATAAACATTATTTCCCATGTGTTAGTATCACAAGTTAGAAGGTGAAGATAATAATACTTAGTCTTATGTATTTTGAAGGAACTTATGTATTCTGAGGAACATGTGAAATAATGCATGTGAAAATAATTTAATAAAAAGTGCTATCTAGTTTCAATTCACTTATGTGGCACCCCTTGTATGCCAAGGGCATGAAAAAGAATTGTTACTGAGACAAAGAGATACTCGATACTCTTCAAGTTCTTTTTTAGAAAATTAATCTAAGAAAATTGGAGACTGAAATATTAAAATATAGAACAATAAATAACTCCTGTAGATATCTTTGTCATTGGATGTGCCCCAGTATTTTATAATTATTAAATTCAATTTTATTTTCATCTGACCCACTGGACTATTTCCTTCTTCAGGGCAAGTATTATGTCATATTTATCTTTCCAGTACATAACAAATTGTTTGACACACAATAGGTGCTCAATAATATTCACTGAATAAATAAATGAACAAATGGCCAAATGGAATGTTTGCTACTACAGAGGTATAGCCATTGTCGGCCGGGTACCATGGCTCACACCTGTAATCCCAGCATTTTGGGAGGCCAAGGTGGGAGGATCACAAGGTCAGGAGTTCGAGACCAGCCTGGCCAACATGGTGAAACCCTGTCTCTACTAAAAATACAAAAATTAGCCAGACGTGGTGGCACATGCCTGTAAATCCCAGCTACTCAGGAGGCTGAGGCAGGAGAATCGCTTGAACTCGGAGGCGGAGGTTGGAGTGAGCTGAGATTGCCCCACCACATTCCAGCATGGGTGACAGAGTGAGACTCTGTCTTAAAAAAAAAAAAAAGAGAGAGAGAGAGAGAGAGAGCCATTGTCTTTATATCCCTCCCAGTTCTCAGACATCAGGACTATATGATCCTCTACCCCAGACTCTTTATTGCTCTCCTCCTTTCCAGACTGGCTGTGAAGCCCTCCCCCATACTTGGTCTTACATGGGCATCTGTCTCAGCCAGGAGCCACTCTTGTTACTCCTTTTTGGCAGAGTGGCCCTTTGGGCAGCATTCCTATGCTTCTTCCTGGCGTCAGAGCTCAGACACTAGTGAAATCACTTATCCGCCGCTTCGTTAGCTATGGCTGCTACCTGGGATTCCACACAGTGCATCACCCAACAGTATTGATCTCCTGTTTCAGGACCAAGCAGAACGATTTCACTTTCAGCTGACTAATTGTGTAAGGAAAGGGCTTTAAAACAAGAAAGGAAAAATCCATTAAATTCTTGAAGACAAAACCTAGGTCATCCTACTAAGTACTACAACCACACAGATGTGCTATTAAAACAGATGTTCATGCAGACAAGCCTAAGCTGCTAACAAGATGGCCATCTCCCTGAGGATGCCTTGTTTTGTAAATGACTTCCTAGGCTTTTGTTTCTGGGTGGAGTGGGGAGAGAGGAGCCTGAGGAAACATTTCCATTCATTTTCCCCCTACGCTTTGGCTGCTGTCACAGAGCTGGAATACACGGACACAGCCGGTGTTCTAAACAGGAAAGAGATTTAAGGACCAACCAGTTGCACTATTATAAACTCGTACCACTTTAAGAGAAAAGATTATTTAGGCTGAAGCTTTTTAGACTGTATTCCTTCAAGTTTCAGAGTTCTAAAAAGCTGTTTAAAGGGCTTTGGGGGAGTAAGAGTTGTTTTGGACTAAATGTGCACCCCCTCCCCAAATTTCTCATGTTGAAAACTAGTTCCCAATACAATGGTTTTGGGGCCTTTGGGAAGTGATTAGGTCATGAGGGCATCGCCCTCAAGAATGGGATTAGTGCCCTCATAAGACAAGGCCAGAGAGCTGTTCCACCACGTGAGAACACAATGAGAAGTGGGCAGTCTGCATCGGATGGAGGCCCTCAGCAGAACCCAGTGCTGGCACCCTCATCCCAGACTTCCTGTCTCCAGAACTGTAAGATTACTGCTGTTGATATGCCCTGCGTATGGTGTTTTGTTACAGCACCTGAATGGACTCAGACATGGGGGAGCAAGGGAGCAGAGTTGGAAAGCTCATGGCCTTCCAGTACCACTGAGGGGGCCACTTCCATTGTGGGTAGGGAAGCCACTTTTCTGGCAAAAAGGACTTAAATTTTTTTTTTTTCTTTTTTGAGACAGGGTCTCACTCTGTCACCCAGGCTGAAATGTGGTGACACAATCTCGGCTCACTGCAGCCTCAACCTCCCAAGCTCAGGTGATTCTCCCAACTCAGCCTCCTGAGTAGCAGGGACTACAAGACACCTCCCGCCCATGCTTAGCAAATTTTTGTATTTCTCATAGAAATGGGGTTTTGCCATGTTTCCCAGGCTGGTCTCGAACTCCTGGGCTCAGGCAATTGGCCCACCCCAGCCTCCCAAAGTGTTAAAATTACAGACGTGAGCCACCATGCCCAGGTTCATCTAAATTTAAGAGGTGAGTATCTCCAGGTTTATTAGGGTCTTCCCATGTGTCCTCATCCCATTTACAGGATCTCACTCTTTCCCAACCAATGCTCTTACTCTACCAGTAGACACTGTTTAAGGCTGAGAATTCACCCTTCCTTGTAACTCAACCAATCACATGATGAGGGCTTGTTTCATTTTTAGCCATTTCAGCCCTGTGGCTACAGGATGGAAGATTCTCCTTTAGGGCACACAGGGAAGGTCTCAGAGATTATTTACATGGAGCTGGAGCCAGGAATTTGAATCCCTGAGTACATTCTTTTCATTCTTCACTTTATCCAGCTACATTAGGAGCAACCAACCAATATCACTATATTCCTTACTTTTCTATGAATGATTGGAAATATCATATACAGGGTCACTAAGTTCCTTGCCTTTTATAAGTGATTGAGTAAGAGTATACAAATTGTGTACAAACCATTCACACCATGAACTATCAATGTCTCTGTACTATTGGAAATAGAGTCCTTAAAATTCTTAAGTCTAACCAGATTAGAGAGCCAATTCCAGAAACCTCAAAACCAATCAAGGAAACTCATTCTTAAAATTCCATTCCCCTAGAACCACTCCTGATACCAAAATCTGTATTAGGCAGGGTTCTCCAGAGAAACCAATAGGATATGGAGAGAGAGGGATAGAAATAGATGAAAGGGGATTTATTAAGAGAATTGGCTCATGCAATTAAGAAGGCTAAGATGTCCCATGATGGGTCATCTGCAAGCCAGAGAAAAGGTGAGCTGGTATGGCTCAATCCATATCCAGAGGTCTCAGAACCAGGGAAGCCAATGGTATGACTCTCAAACTAAGGCTGAAGGCCTGCAAACCTGGAGGGCCACTGGTACAAGTCCAGAATCCAAAAGACAAAGAACCTGGAGTTTTGATATGCAAGGGCAGGAGAAGAAGTGTGTCCCAGTTCCAGAAAAGAATTTGTCTTTACTCTGTCTTTTTCTTCTATCTGGGCCTTCAGCCAATTGTACGGTGCCCAGCCCCACTGGGTGAGGGCGGGTCTTCCTTACTCAGTTCACTGCTTCAAGTTCCAGTCTCCTCTGGAAACAACCTCACAGACACATCCAGAAATCATGCTGTACCAACCATCTGGGTAGCCCTTAAGCCAGTCAAGTTGACACATAAAATTAACCCTCACAGACCTCCACTGGCCTCCATGTTTCAAATCCATTGGTCAGTCCCCAGACTCACTTTATTTTACCTATCAATACAATGGACATAGGTCACCACATTATGTTTCATGAAAAAGTTTTTTCACTTGGTTTCTACCACCCCATGTTTTCCACTTTGCTTCTTACCTCCTAGACTACTCTTTCAGTCTCTTTCCTTACCTCCTCCTCCTCTTCCTGAATCGTAACGGTTAAAAGGCTTCAGGCCTCTAACCTCACTCCTCAGGCCTCTTCGCTCCTTGTTGCAATCATGTCAAAGTAGTCTCACCTGGTACCATAGGCCAGCCTCACCTGTGCTGATACCTCCCATGGTCATATCTAGAGCTCCAAATGCTCCTTTGCTCCATAGACTCATGTATCTGTTGCCCACTTGACATCTCTACTTGAATATGTAAATGAGCTTCTGCGATTTAATAGGTCCCAAACTAAACTTTTGGCTTCCCTTCTTCTCCAAACATGCTCCTTCTAACACTTTCCTCATCAGTAGATGGCATGAGTACTCAAACCAAAACCCTTAAAGTTATTCTTAATGTCCTCTTCCCCCAACACACACACCCACTACATTTAATCCATCAGTAAATCTGGTTGACTTGAACTTCAAACTATATCCCAGATATAGTGTTTCTCACCGTCTCCATTGCTGGCATCTGATCCAAACTGCTATATTCCCTCCAGATATTAGTGCAACATCTGCCAAACTGGTCTCTCTTCCGCATTGACCCACTCTGTCTCACGTTGCTCATCTAATTAAACCCTCTAATGGGTTCCAAATCACAAAAGAAAAACATTTAAAATACTTATTGTGAGCTACAAAGTCCTCCCTGGCCAAAGCTTCAAATGCACCTCCTTCCTCTCTCCTTCTTCTCTGCAGTCTTCTGTGAGTCCCCAGAATGTGCTTTGCTGCCACAGAGCCCATTAGCTTACCCCCAAAGAAGGCTGACCCTCACTCAGTGTAGGCAACTCACCATTAGGATGAGCCAAAGGAATAAATATGTCCCCTCTGAGCCCTGACATAATGGGGAAGCTTAATCCTCAGCTTGGTAAATGCCACAGCCACAACCGTGACCAGCTCAATCTTCAAGGCAGAGCAAATGACTTTCAGAGATGATTCTCAACAAGCCCCAGCTGGAGGACCAAGAGGTCTCGTGAAAGACTGACCTTTCTATATAACGATTATACAAAATTATCTTCCTCACAGTAATTCTTTGCATTTTACCACTTGTCCATAGCTGAGGCTTGGAGAAAGAAAGTCCCATGGGTGAGGAAAAGGAATTGCTGCAGTGGCTTAGGATTTCTGGCCTTTACAGGTTATCATCTTTAAGCTTATAGTCTGTCTCTTCCCCTGTGATCTGGGGTCTTTGTGACGTCAAGGTAACTGACTTCTAGATTAGCCTCAAGGCTTCCCTACTCTGACTTGCTCTCACAGTCACCGAAGGTTTTACTGACATGCCTCAGCCCTGCCCTATCCAGGCTCAGCCCCAGAGGTGTTGAGAGTTAGACATTTATCATACCTAGTAACTTAAAAAAAAAATCTTGTTAGTTTGAAATCATGAAGATATAGATATCTTTGGTGGCGATATTTGCCAATTTGCTGGTAAATATATTAGTGTATTTCTTGCCAGTTCACAGTACATGGGTAAGGGTCATGTCTGAGTTTAAAAGGCAGTTATTTGCTATTAGAACAAAGCAAGTTAACTACTACACAAATAAAAATAAAATGATCCTGATAATATATAACAAGTACTGAAGCTGGGAAGCCAAATTCAAGCTCAGACTCAAATTCAGTTTCCTTAAAAATCTTACTCAAATTTGTGTTCATCCACCTTTTGGGCATGCATGAATTCTTACTTCTACCTTGCCACCAAAAATCTTTCAGAGAAGACCTCAATCAATCCAAGTTAATGGCTTTGATATTGAAACACTGGAATCCAGCTAGCAGTCATTAAATCAGAAAACAGTAACAAAGAAATAAAGAAAATAGCCAGAGAAACTTGTAATAAAAAAAATCTTCATTTCCATGAATCTCAAAGTGGCATATTTGAGGATGAAATCATCGAACTTCATAAGGCTTACCTTGACTTGAACAGGAATCATTCCTACACATCTCTAGGCAGCTGTTAGTTACTCTTATTTCCACCATGCGGAGAAAGAAATTGAGGTAACTCACAGAGATAGGGTGCCTAACTCACAGCCACATGGCAAATTGTGGGCAAAATTACAATCAGAATCCCAGCCAACTAATCTGTGGTTATGGAATCAATCTGCCAAATGATGCAAGATGTAATTAAATAAACGCCTATGCACATGGCACTGTGCATTTAGTAGGCGCTCAATAAATTTCACAGAATGAGTGAATGAAAACAAAATGAAAAACAAATATGTTACACTGTGACCTTAACCAAGTGTGCCATACTAAGGCCCTAAAGAAAAAGGGTTAGAACTGGCATACACAGGAATAACCTAGAGGGATATCATCTATATCTAATGTCAGTTCTGCCTCCTTTCCTGAGAACAGGATTGGTTTGCCCATCAATCCAAGCAGATTCATCTTTTTTTCCAGTTACTAAGCAAACTTACACAAGTGAGTTTTTTTTTATGCCACGTTAAGGGTTGGCTACCTCTCTCTCCTGAAACTTCAGAGAAGTCAGAGGAAGTCCAGAGACCACCAAGAAAAGGGCACTTTTAAACTCAGATATTATAAGCATGCTGTGTCTTTTTCTTCTTAATGGTTACTTTGGTGTTTTGCTATGCTTTAATGGTTGCCTGAAACTGTACAGCTGTTACTACCAGTTATGCTGAAAAATAATCATAAGTTCCTTGAGAAGCCAACAGACAATAATATATCCTGCGTGGATCTTTCCTGGGGTAGCTCCTTGGTGCTAACATGTCACATGCCCATAAATACTCCTTGGCTACACCTTTAAAAAAAATTTTTTTTTGAGACAGAGTCTGGCTCTGTTGCCCAGGCCAAAGTGCAGTGGCATGACCTCAGCTGACTGCAACCTCTTCCTTCCAGGCTCAAGCCATCCTCTCACCTCATCCTCCCTAGTAGCTGAAATCACAGGCACATGCCACCACACCTGGCTAATTTTTGTATTTTTTATAGAGACAGGGTCTCACTTTATTTCCCAGACTGGCCTTGAACTCCTGAACTCAAGCAATCCACCTGCCTTGGCCTCCCAAAGTGCTGAGATTACAGCTGTAAGCGACTGTGCCCAGCTTATACCATTAAATTTGATGGCTATCCAATGACATACTTTGACATTCTTTCTGTCGTTGTTTTGATTCTTTAGTAATGGAATATTTTATTAGTTTTATTTATTTTCGTTATTATTATTGAGACAGGGTCTCACTCTGTCGCCCAGTCTAGAGTGTAGTGGCATGATCACGGCTCACTCATGATTATGCCAGCCTCAACTGTCCTGGGCTCAGGTGATCCTCCTCCATCAGCCTTTCAAGTAGCTAAGACCACAGGTGCATGCCACGATGCTTGAATCATTTTTATCCTTTTCAGAGAGACGTGGTTTCACCATGTCTCCAAGGCTGATCTCTAACTCCTGGGCTCAAGCCATCCCCTTGCCTCAGCCTCCCAAAGTGCTGGATTACAGGTGTAAGCCACCATGCCCAGCTATTTGTTTATTTTTAAAGAGACAAGGTCTCCCTCTGCCACCAAGGCATGTTCCTGGCTCACTGAAACCTTGAACTCCTGGGCTCAGTCCTCCTGACTCCACCTCCCCAGTAGCTGGGACTACAGCTGTGCACCACCACACCTGGCTAATATTTTCTTTTAGATTTTTTTAGAGACAGGATCTTTCTCTGTTGTCCAGGCTGGAATGCAGTAGCTCTATCATAGTTCACTGTAACCTCAACTTCTGGGCTCCAATGATCCTCCTGCTTCAGCCTCTCAAGTAGTCTGTAGGCACAGACCACCATGCCCAGCTAATTTTGTTAAAAATTTTTGGTAGAGACAGGGTCTCTCTGTGCTGCCCAGGCTGGGCTCAAACTCCTAGCCTCAAGTGATCGTCTAGGATCAGTCTCCTAAAGTGCTGGGATTACTCAGCCAAATGGTGTTTTTTAAGCAAAAACATTTTGGAACTCCTTTTGGACATTTATCTGGTAATATGTAGAGGACCTACGTTTTTTGGTCCTCTTTTCACCAAAAAAGCGGTCCCTTGCAACTTCTGCCTCATAACGTGGAACCATGATAATTTCGGCAATCAGACTTGATGTAGTTGACCAAAAGTAATCCCCACTGAAGAACAAATTACCTTGCATTGTGAGTGGGCTGTCATCATAACTTAAAACAAAAGAAGGTATTAAGCCCTCTGAAAAACTAAACAAATCTCAGTGAGCTATAGGGAGAAAAGCATTCTGCTGGCTCTTCCTTGATCAGAAACCTTTGAGATCTACTTGCTAATCACCTGTGTTCCAGTGGACATTTCCCAACAAACACTTCTTATCAGGCTGAAGTAAGAGCTACATAATAATAACAAAACAAAAACACTTGATTTAGCTGTTAGCCAGAAGATTTTGTTTTGTTGGGTGCTTTATTGGAAGATTTATGGGAGCTTTTTTATATCTGGTTTTATAGTTTCATAATCAAACTAATTGCTGTTAATTGATTTAGGAGGTATTGGGGTGAACATAAAACAAGCATCAGGAAGAATTAAATACAGTGTGGGCAGTTTGAGAATGGGAGTGAAGCTGGGAGACTTTTTGCAAAATAATAGTGGCATTTTCAATGGTTAATCAGCATTTTGTGCTTTTCTCAAATCTTGCTCAGTGAAGATTAATTTAGTGGGGATTTACTGGCACTTAAAGGAAAGCCATACTAATTTCAGAAACGGGTTGCCTTCCAGGACTCTCCCTGCTGAGTTAGTGCATCCAATCCATGCTCCAGGAGAATGGGCAGCAGAGTGAAGGTCGGAATCCTGTGGAAGGACGCCGGGAGTCCAGCCACAGTTGGTTGACACCCATGGACAGAGTGGCAGCCTATTTTTAATCAGGCATCTAAGGGCTGAGGAGTCTATGATTCGGATTCTATTTGTGGAAATACACTGCACCAGATTAAAAGGATGTATGAGGCTTCGCTACCCTGGTCCTGTCCAGCCCCTGACACTCAAGGGGTTAGCTAGAATATTCCGTCCACAGCTCCACAATTCCCTAAGCCACTTCAGTGATTGCCTTCCCTAATCATGTTCTCTCCAAGCCTTAGCTATAGACAAGGGATCAAATGCACAGAGTGTTTGAGAAAAGTATATGCAGTCATGTATGTGGGAATGCTTTGTGAAACCATAAAGTAGAATAAAATAAAAGACATGACACTGAGGAAGAGAATTTTTATCACTGCTGTATAGAAAAGTCAGTCTTTCACAAAACCGCTTGGCCCTCCAGCTGGGGCTTGTTCAGAACCATTCCTGAAAGTCATTTGATCTGCCTTGAAGATTGAGCTGGTCACGCTTGTGGCTGTGGCATTTACCAAGTTGAGGATTAAGCTTCCCCATTATGTCAGGGCCCAGAGGGAACATATTTATTCCTTTGTTTGGCTCATCCTGATAGTGAGTTGCCTACACTGAGTGAGGGTCAGCCTTCTTTATAGGTGAGCTAATGGGCTCTGTGGCAGCAAAGCGCATTCTGGGGACTCACAGAGGTGTTGAAGAATCAAAGCGGTGCCTGCTCCCAGGAGGAGAAATGGTTGGGACCCTGACCTACTGGGAAAGCTTCCAGCAAAGCTAATAGCATCAGGTCCCTGCCCTTGCCTTGCTGATTCAATCGCAGTTGCATTCTCTTGGCAGACCCAACAACTACGCCTTCTGAAAAACAGCTACCCAATCCCACTCATGAGGGAGACTCTATCCCTGAGAGCTACAAAGTTAGACTGCAGTGGAAGCACCTAAGAAAATATTTTAGTCTCATGTTGTCCAAATATGCACATAGATACAGTATAGAAGTTAACACGTCAGCTTTTTCTTTGTGGGTGATGGTGAACGAGTTGCTGGTTCTTGTTTTTCTATTTGTAGATTGAGGAAACTGCCTATAAAGTCCTTGAGGAGAAGCCTGCTGTAAATACAAAGCATTTTCATTATTGCATCACCGCAGACAGTGTTATCACTTCTTTTCTTCAACACGTATAACCTCCCACAAAGAATAAGGCTATTTGCTAGATTAGATGCCACTTTTGGTGACAGGTCAGGGAAAGAAGCTGGGTTTGATGGGGACTGACAGGTTCGTAAATTTGGTTTCTAATTTTATGTATTTATTTCTTTTAAAGAAAAGAGGGAGAGAGGGAATACTCAGAGCCATGAAATCATTAAAACCAATTCCCTTTCTCTCCCCAGCCCTCCCTTTCTCTGAGTGTGTGTGTGTGAAACAATCTTTGCAGCTACAGAGCCATCCGATGGTATTGATCCAGATGTGGAAATTGGTATTGACTGCTGCTGCGGCTCTGTGCACTTCCCCGGCTTTTAAAGACACAGCGTATAGGTGATTTCACTTTGCACATGACATAGGTCTGGAGACATTTGCTGAAACAAACTAAATAATACAAATTAAAAATCCAGTTTTATATCTTGCTCCCCCACTTAAACGAAATGAGAAGCCAAAGAACTTCCAAACAGATGGCAATAAAAAGGACGTGTGATGCACTTTTCCAAGAAGAAGAAAGAACAATTCGTTCTCACTTTAATTTCATCCTGACCACTGGTAAATGTCTAAGCACAGCCTCAATGTTGTTAAAATCCTTAGAGGATCTGAAAGCTTAATGGCAAGTGTGGTCTGTGAGTCAGAGATGTTGTATTCGTTCTCTATTGCTGCTCTAAAAAATGATCACAAACTTAGCGAGGTAAAACAACACAAATTTACTCTCTTATAGCTCTTTAGGCCAGAAGTCCAATATGATTCTCACTGGATGAAAATCAAGGTGTTGGCAGTCTTTGTTCTTTCTGGAGGTCTAACAGGAGAATCTGTTTTCTGCTCAGTTCAGATTGGTGGCAAAATTCAGCTCTTTGTGGCTGCAGCACTGAGGTCTGAGCTTCAGGAGGCTACTGACACTCCTTGGCATGCACCTCTTTTTCCATCTTCAAGGCCAGCTTGTGGCATCTGTCTGGCCAACTCTAGCTTTCCTCTTCTATTTTTAAGGACACTTGTGATTACACTGGATTGCACCAGAATAACCCAAGATAATGTCCCCCATCAAGGTTCTTCACCTTAATCAGGTTTAGTAATTCCCTGTTGACATGCAAGGTAAGATATTCACAGGTCCTGGGCATTGGAATATGGGCATGCTTGGGAAAAAGGAATTGGTGTTATTCTGCCTACTGCAAATGGCATGGTTCTGTGCTACTTTCAACTCGGTTTCAGGACAACTAGCAGAGATTTTTTTTTTTTAGAAAAACTACCATTTGATTTTTAATAACAGCAATGTCATTCACACATTTGTGAGCACTTCCACAATGGATGTACATTCACACAATGGATAGAACTGTAGGCCACTTTTGTTTGTTTTGTTTTTGAAACAGTCTCGCTCTGTCACCCAGGCTGGAGTGCAGTGGTGCCATCTCAGCTCACTGCAACCTCCACTTCCCGGGTTCAAGGAATTCTCATGCCTCAGCCTCCCAAGTAGCAGGGATTATAGGCCCCCTCCACCAAACCCAGCTAATTTTTGTATTTTCAAACGAGACAAGGTTTTGCCATGTTGGCCAGGCTAGTCTCGAACTCTTGACCTCAGGTGATCTGCCCACCTCAGCCTCCTACAGTGCTGGGATTACAGGTGTGAGCCACCATACCTGCCCTACTGGCCACTTCTAATACCATTTTCTGGTCAGGCATGGTGGCTCACGCCTGTAATTTCAGCACTTTGGGAGGCTGAGGCAGGAAGATCTCGTGAAGCCAGGAATTTAATACCAGCTTGGAAAACATAGTGAGACCTTTCTCTACAAAAAATAGAAAAAAGTTAGCCAGGCATTGTGGCATGCACCTATAGTCCTATCTACTCAGGAGGCTGAGGCAGAAGGATTGCTTAAGCCCAAGAGTTTGAGGTTACAGTGAGGTCTGATCTCACCACTACACTCCAGTTAAAAAAAAAAAAAAAAAAGTTATTATATCAAACCTTAGCCTCCCCATTCCCAAATGCTAATCTATTGAAAAAAAACATTTGCTACATTAGTCAGAATACCATGGTGAACGCAACACAGTCTGCTCCTCCAGAGGCTCACAGTTAGGAGGAGATAAACATGGGGCAGGTAATTACAATACAAGATGAACCCATCCTGCTATTGGGGACTGTATAAAAGAGCCAGACCTCAGCAACAAGCAGTGCTGGGGTGTATAAGTGCCTTCCCAGCACCTCCTTCAGAGGGAGATACTTTCATTTCTGCTTTATAGATTGCTAAATTAAGATGACAAACTAGGTCATCTGCTGCCCAGCCTCATGGTGGCAGATGGGAGCATGGTGCTAGGTGTCAAGAATTCCAATTCTAGTCCTGTTCACACCTTGAGAACGGCTTCCCACAGGACAGCATGTACCCTGGGCAGAGATTTTTCACTTGCCCGTATTTATTTAGACATTTCTGAAATCATCCTTTCTGTGTTCTTAAGGGGACTGTGACGCTGTGGGCTCTGTCTACTATAATCCCAGCCCAGGGTGAGTCTCTCACTGTTGCTTATGCCTGCAGACAAACTCATCATCTGTTTTTAGCTCATTGCAGGGTAAGGGCCCCTTGGCTGAGAGTCCACTGTCAGCCTGAATGGCTAATTGAGACCTCCCGTGTGCTGAGCTGGTGCAGATGGCCATGAATGCAACACTGTTAGACACGGAGGGAAGGCAAGGCATCATTAATATTTAATCAGATATAAGTAAATATTAATGAAACAATTGTATCTTTAAATGGTTAAATTACTTTCCATGCTCCAGTCCATTTATATTTCGCCATGGCACACACACATACACACACAAATTATACCTATTTCATCTATGCTAGTAATTTCCAATTTGGTCTGTTTAATGTGAAAATCCCCATTATGCTAAATCTAAGCCTTCCTGAATTCATTCCCGAAGTTGAAAAAAGCATGACTCTGCCCTGAAATGTATACTTCACAACTTGGTGGATTCCAATGACACGCCTGAGTCTTGTCTACTCTGATTTGATGGCACAAAGCCGGGCCTGCCATTGGGAGGCAGGAAACCTTAACTCGAGCTCATGTGTGGTAATTGCTTTATTCTGCATGAACTCGCTCTAATTCCCCCCAAAACAAGAGAGAAGCTTAATCTTGCAATATTAATGACTACATTATTTGTTCCTCTGGTATTACCTGCTAAGTTGTCTGGGTTGTCTTTGTATAGTTCTTCCTCTAATTGTATTTCTCTGTGTTCGTTTTCAACAAGACCATCAGTGAATTTGCTACTCTTATTTTTCAATCTCTTTTCTTGGAGCTAGTCTTTCTTCCCTCAACATATTTGAAAGTTTATTCAGACTAAATTGTGTCTCCTTAGACTTGTTTTGACCATTGTTCATCTTCCTTTTCATGCTGGAGAATTTAGTCTTCTTTAACATTTTCTCTTGCTTGAATCCTACTCTTTTTTAATTGACTTTTTAATTCCTGAATTTCAGATTATACTTTTTACGCCTCTTAGTTCTCTTATGTCAGACAGAACCATTTCTCTTAACATCACTGAAACAGGACAGGCATGGTGGCTCATGTCTGTAATCCCAGCAATTTGGAGGGGGCCGAGGCAGGAAATTGCTTTAGGCCAGGAGTTTGACACCAGCCTTGGCAACCATAGTGAAATCCTGCCTCTACAAAAAAAATTTATAAATAAAATTTAGCTGAGAGTGGTGGTACACACCTGTAGTTCTAGCTACTTGGGAGGCTGAGATGGGAGGATCTCCTGTGCCCAGGAGTTGGAGGCTGCAGTGAGCTGTGATTACACCACTGCACTCTAGCCTGGGTGACAGAAGGAGACCTTGTCTCTAAAAGAAACAAACAACAACAAAATAAACATTACTGAAATGTCCCAGAATCTCTTATCCTACTTCTAAACTGTAAGCTTTCTCTTTCTTTTCAGGCATAAGTTATCACAGCAGTGTCTTTTATTACCTTTTAAGTGTCCCTAAAACTAATTTCCTAATTTTCCTTTCATAATCAAGTGACTTAATGGCCTTCCAACCTTTTTCTGTCCACTCTCTCCAGCTATTGTGCTACTGACCACACCTTGCCCTCCAGCAGGGATAGAAGAATTGGATCACAGAGTGAAAGAGTTCTTTTCCTCATGCAAATCCAAATCTATTTTAAAGCCAATGTTTAATGAATCTTTGAATCTTCTCTGCAAATAAAGAGCCTTCTCTGGCAGGGCACAGTGGCTCATGCCTATAATTCCAGCACTTTGGGAGGCCAAAGTGGGCAAATCACCTGAGGTCAGGAGTTCGAGCCCAGCCTGGCCAACAAGGTGGAACTCTGTCTCTACTAAAAATACAAAAAACTAGCCAGGCGCCATGGCACATGCCTGTAATCTCAGCTACTCAGGAAACTAAGACAGGAGAATCACCTGAGCCTGGGAGGTGCAGGTTGCAGTGAGCAGAGATCACACCATTGCACTCCAGCCTGGGTGACAGAGTAAGACTCTGTCTCAAAAAAAAAAGAAAAAGAAAAAAGAAAAGAAAAGAAAAAAAGGACCATCTCTAAATTCCATAAGTCATCCACATTTTATATCAATCGTACTATCAAAGCAGTATACATATTGTACATAGGGATATCTATTATATCTCAATATAAAACATGCACATCCCAGCTGGGCACAGTGGCTCATGCCTTTAATCTCAACACTCTGGGAGGGTAAGGTGGGTGGGTCTCCTTAGGTCAGGAGTTCAAGACCAAGCTGGCCAACATGGTGAAACCCCATCTCTACCGAAATACAAAAATTAGCCAGGTGTGGTAGTGTGTTTCTGTAATCCCAGTTACTCAGGAAACTAAGGCAGGAGAATCGCTTGAACCCGGGAAGCGGAAGTTGCAGTGAGCCAAGATCGCACCACCGCGCTCCAGCCTGGGTAACAGAGCAAGACTCCATCTCCAAAAAATAAAATTAAAAAAAAGAAACAGAAATATCTCTATCTATAGTGCTACATTATATATATATATACATATATATAATACACACATACACACACACACATATATGTGTGTATATATATGTAACATATATTATATATGTGTGTAATATATATTATATATATAAAATATATAATAAAGCAGTTACTCGAATGTGGGTCCCTGCCAGCAATGACGAAGAAAAAGCTGCTGCAGCCATCTGTGTATTTAAGAGCAGCATTCTAAGACGGAAGAAGTACAGGAAGATCTCCTAATCTGTTTTCTTACTGTGCATGTCAAGCAGACTCCCTTGCCACAATCTTTCTAATTTAGTTCCTACCCTATCGCCCTCACCTCTCCCTGTTCCCCTAGTGCTCGTTACTTCCTAAAACCGTGTCCAAACTGAGGCAATAACAAAACAGCAACAAAAAGTGGAATCCAACTACTTTGCTAACTAGCTGCTAGTGCATCAATAGTTGTTTGACATGGGACAAGTACCTGAAATTTTCCTCATCTATAAAAATAAAAGACCGACTTAAACAGTAGATTCCAGGTGTTTTTCAATTTCAAAGTTAAGAAACTTTCCTTAAACTTGTCCACAGAAACCTCCTGTATAGAATAGACACGGTAGAAATTCTTTGGTGAAGAACAGAGAACCCCATGTTCCTGACAGCCTGGGCTGCCTTACCGACACCTCACAGGCTGCCCTGCCAGAGAACTCCTGGGTTCCTCTGAGCATATTCCACAGAAACTACTGGACCAGACAAAATTGGATGCTAGTTTTAATATTCTGCTTTTCTATAAAAATAGTGAAGCTTGCCAGGTGTGGTGGCTCACACCTGTAATCCCAGCACTTTGGGAGGCCAAGGCTGGCAGATAGCGAGGTCAGGAGTTCGAGACCAGCCTGGCCAACGTGGTGAAACTCATCTCTCCTAAAAATACAAAAATTAGCTGGACGTGGTAGTGCATGCCTGTAGTTCCAGCTACTCCGGAGGCTAAGGCAGGAGAATCACTTGAACCCAGGAGGCGGAGATTGCAGTGAGCCGAGATGACGCCACCGCACTCCAGCCTGGGCAACAGAGCGAGACTCTGTCTCAAAAAATAAATAAATAGTGAAGCTTGGAAATAATAACACACAAACATTTAAAGACATAATTCACTTTTTAGAATAAAATTTCTGGCAAGTTATTTCTAAACTAAGTCCACATTTCAGAGTTATTTGATCGAGTTCTGATTGGTTCTGATTCACTCAGCAGCAGAACCTAATAGTCCTGCTTTCTACTGCTGGGTTTCTCCCTCTCTTCTCCTTTCCTTTCCATAAACTTCTTTGCTCAGTGCTCACTCTGTTTCGTACACTGTACTAGAAGCTTTTATATCACATAAGTTTCTCTCAAGTACTATAGTTCATTTGTTCTTAAAGAGGAAATTGTACTTGATTTTAGATGCAAGAGGAAAACTGCTTAATTAAATAAACACTATGTCCCATCTTTTAATAAAATAAAATAATCTTTGTACAAGAAGAATAAGAATAATTATTTCCCAAAGCATACGCTTGTTTAATGTGGATGAAAAGAGCATCGTGGTCATGTTTTGTAATAGAATTTCAATGTCCTTTGCCTTAGGAATGAACTTAAGGAATATCTAAAGTATCATTCTTACCACCCCTGCCTTCTCTTATATGATAGTATAAAAATCACTGTCTTGAATTGTTTAACCAATTCTCCATGTGTTAAGGAACTACCAGACCCTGAATAAGGTGATACAAAGGTTAATAATACATACTCCCTGAATTCAAGGAGCTAGTTCATAGACAAGACACAAATATCTAATTATTGTGAATCATCGTGAATATAACAATAGTGATATGAACAAACCTACTAGGGACACAAAGGAGGTGGCAAGTTTTTTGTTTGTCTGTTTGTTTGTTTTTGTCTTGGAGAAAGAAAGTAGGACCCAGGAACAATTTACAGAGGACGTAACACTGGAGTCTACGAAGATGGGCGATACTTCACCGGCATAGTCTTGGCAAAAGAAACAGCGGCTCAGAGGCACAGAGCTAGAAAGAACAAGAGCCCCGATCAAAGCACAGGCTATGTGGCATGTAGCCACAGACAATGAGGAATGTTATGGGTGGATTGTAAGGTATCTTACCGTATTCTAGCCTACAGACAACAAGGAAGATTTTTAACTAAGGAAAAGGCATAATCAGACCTGTATTTTAGAAGGATTACTCTGCATTATAAAGAATGGCTGAATTTGGCGGTGCAAAAGGTGGAATTGGAGTCAGAGGTTAATTCAATAGTCTCGATATGAGATATTTCAAAAATAAAACATATTGATTCTAATGACATATCAAAGCTATGAAGAGCAGGGCGTGATGGCTCATGCCTGTAATCCCAGCACTTTGGGAAGCCAAGGTGGGTGGATGACTTGAGCCCAGGAATTTGAGACCAGCCTGGCCAACATGGGGAAACCATCTCTACCAAAAAAAAAAATATATATATATATATGCAAAAATTAGCCAGGTGTGGTGTCACTCGCCTGTGGTCCCAGATACTCAGGAGGCTGAGACAGGAGAGAGTCGCCTGAGTCTGGGAGGCGGAGATTACACTGAGCCAAGATCGCTTCACTGCACTCTAGCCTGGGTGACAAAGTGAGACCCTGCCTTAAAAAAAAAAAAAAAAAAAGGCCTATAGTGCTACAGTATGTTTTTTTGTTTTCTTTTTTTAATAATTTTTTGTATAATAAAGACGGGGTTTCACCATGTTGGTCAGGCTGGTCTTGAACTCCCAACCTCAGGTGATCCGCCCGCCTTGGCCTCCAAAGTGCTTGGATTACAGGCGTGAGCCACCATGCCCGAGTGCTATAATATGTTTAAACTGAGATGAACTGAGATGGGCAGAAGACCCCGTTCATATCTCATCGGATATGTTTTAACACAAGCAAGCAGTGCCCAAAGAAGTGAATCATGGGAAGGAGCCATTCTCTGGTACTAGCAGCAGGGCTGGTTTTCCTACAGACCACATGGGAATTCAGAGTTTGGCTAACTGAACTAATATGCATGAAAGAAATACGGTACAGAAGTAAGACACCTTAAAGTTCGCCTTCATTAGAGCGGAATTAACCTGGGAATCTGCAGTTAGGAAGTCAGGTACTATTTGCTGGGGTTCAGAAACTTGAGATAGGAGTTAGACAGGACTTGTTTTCCAAGACACAGGTCACAAAGACCCTGCTGCTTGAATAGGATATGGTAAAGAAGCCAGCCAAAATGAGGCAGAATCAAGATGGTGAACAAAGCACCTCTGGATGTCCTCACTGTTCATTATATGCTTATTATAAGGCATCGATGTGCTAAAAGTCACTCTGACCAGTGCCATGACAGTTTACAAATGCCATGGCAACATCCAGAAGTTACCCTATATGGTCTAAAAAGGGGAGAAACCTTACTTCCAGGAATTCTCTGCCCCTTTCCCAGAAAACTATGACTAATCCACTCCTGTAGCATATGATCAAAAATAACCATAAAAATAGCCAACCGCCAGCCCTCAGAGGTACTCTGCCTATGGATGGCCAACATCTTATTGCTCCACTTTTTAATACATTTGCTTTCACTTTACTCTGTTGGCTCAGTCTTGAATTATGTGAAGCCAAGAACTCATGTGGCCTCCTGGGCTGAGCCCCAATTTTGGAGTTCACCCTGTGACAAACTGATACCCCAAAATACAGCACTTTGAACCCTCCAGGTCTCTCTAACCTTCCCCCTGCCCCCAAAGCACAGTATGACAGCCAAAGTTCCTTTACCTGCCTAAGATCCAGACCCACCAAAAGGAACAGTAGTTTTTTTCTCCTCTCTGTAAGACCAAGTATATAATCACACCTGAACAGACCCTTTCACAAGATTAATGTACAAGTTACAAGTTAGTTTCTGTTCCCTGATCCATTCATTCTTCCTAGTCATCCCCTTAACAGAATCTCTCTTCTCCCCTGCCCCCCATAACCTCTTTTTCCAATATTCTCTATAACCTTCTGAACCCATTGGGGAGTGGGCAGTCACTCTGTGTTCCTCCCGTGAGCACATTAATCAAATTTTTACACCTTTCTCCAATTAGTCTGCATTTTGCGAGTTGATTTTTCAGAGAAACTTCAGAGGAGGAAGGGAAGGTTTCCCTCTGGACCCTACACACTAACGGCGGGGGAGGTGGGGGTGGGAGGTGTAGAGCAGGGCCTAGGCAGGGACTGGCAGGTAGAATACAAAATCATATCTATTTTTTTTCTTTTTTAGACGGAGTCTCATTCTGTCACCAGGCTGGAGTGCAGTGGCACAATCTTTGCTCACTGAAACCTCCACCTCCCTGATTCAAGCGATTCTCCTGCCTCAGCTTCCCGAGTCGCTGGGAAGGTACGTGCCACCATGCCCAGCTAATTTTTGTATTTTTAGTAAAAACAGAGTTTCACCATGTTGGCCAGGATGGTCTCCATCTCTTGACCTCGTGATCCACCCACTTCGGCCTCTCAAAGTGCTGGGATTACATGAGCCACGTCCGGCCGAGAAATCATATTTATTTTATAGGATAGTCTGGAGAATTAAATGAGATAAGACAAGTAAGGTGCTTGGCCTCTACACAGCTCACTATGTATGACTGGATTGTAGCCTTCTACGTGGCCACTGCAGATCTCAAAAGACACACACTACAGCTATCATCATGCCATTTATAATAAATAAGCATTTGTAGTTCCTGTCAAATAGAAATTAACTTCATATAATTTCACATAAGTCACAAATTCATCATGTGAAGCAACATCCTGGAATGTATGTATTGGGTCCCTTATGACCATACTGCTTGTACCTAACATCTTATTCTCAGGACTGCCAACTGTCTCTCATTCACTTTAAGTGAAAAACACCTCTCTCTTATTCCCAAGTATTCGTTCTTTCTCACTGCTAAATTTATTACAAAGTTAAATTCTTATTCTTAAGATTAACTTAATTAAAAGATTGTTCAGATTTTTTTCATTAAGCATCTAAATATCGCTATATTACAGCAAAATTCTGCCACATTTACACTGGTTAAAAAAAAAAAAAAAAACTAAAGCAACCAAAGACATGAAATAGGTTCAATGAGCTTCGATTTTCACATGAAAAAGGAAACTAAAAATCAAGTACTGAAAAAGTGAAATAACTCTCTAAAAGCATTATAGATTTAAAAAACAAAGAAAACAAGTGAAAGGGAATCATTTAATTAATTAAAAAGTATTTTATTCCTAGACATTTTGGCAGGTTTTAAACAAAAGTCCCACAGGTGAGCACTGTCTATAGTACTGTTTTAGAACTACTGTTGATACCAGACTAATATATTTGTTTTTGTTTTGTTTGCTTTAAACCTCACTTACAAGCAGAATCTTAGAACAATTTTGAGTCTAATGAGAGACATACATTCAAAGAAAAAGACAATTTGTTTTTCTATTATATTCACACTCACAGAACACTTCTGGGACCAAATGCGTGGGGGACTTCTCCACACACCACAGAGTTCTCCAGTGGACATCCAGTAGGGGTTGTATAATTCAATTTAATTCCATTCTGACACTATCTACCTAGAGAGGGCGTCAGATCCCACAGGTTATAGGCTCAGTCCCACAAGACTGCCCCCGACTTTAGGCACCAATCACAAGCAATATGTCGTCACCTATAATTTTGACCAACTGACTATAAATCTGGACTCTCACTACTCCCCTCCTTAGGTTCCATTAATTTGTATAGCAGCTCACAGAACTCAGGGAAACACATTTACCAGTTTATTATAAAGAATATTAGAAAAAGGCCAGGCGCAGTGGCCTGTAATCCCAGCACTTTGGGAGGCTGAGGTGGGCGAATCACCTGAGGTCAGGAGTTGGAGACCAGCCTGGCCAACATGGTGAAACCCTGTTGCTACTAAAAATACAAAGATTTGCTGGGCATTGTGACACATACCTGTAATCCCAGCTACTGGGGAGCCTGAGGCAGGAGACACACTTGAACCTGGGAAGCAGGGGTTGCAGTGAGCCGAGATTGTGCCACTGTACTCCATTCTGGTTGACAGAATGAGACTCTGCCTCAAAAATAAAAAAAGAATATTATAAAGAATATAGATAAACAGGCTGATGAAGTGATACATAGGGCAAGGTATGGGGAGTGGGATGCATGGAACGTCTATGACCTCTCCAGGGGCCCCTCCTAGCTGATCGACACTTGCTCAAGAGTTTTGTTTTTGTTTTTGTTTCTGTTTTTGAGATGAAGTCTCACTCTGTTGTCCAGGCTGGAGTGCAATGGCACAGTCTGCTTGCTGCAAACTCTGACTCCCATGCTCAAACCATTCTCCTGCCTCGGCCTCCAGAGTAGCTGGGAATAAAGGCACCCACCACCATGTCCAGCTAATTTTTGTATTTTTATTAGAGACAGGGTTTCACCATGTTGGCCAGGCTGGTCTCGAACTCCTGACCTCAGGTGATCTGACCACGTCAGCCTCCCAAAGTGCTGAGATTACAGGCAGGAGCCACTGTGCCCGGTCTTTTTATTTTATTTTTTATTTTATTTTATTTTTTTGAGATAGAGTCTTGCTCTGTTGCCAGGCTGGAGTGCAGTGATGCAATCTCAGCTCACTGCAACCTCCACCTCCTGGATTCAAGAGATTCTCGAGCCTCAGCCTCCCAAGTAGCTGGGATTACAGGCACGCACCACCATGCCTGGCCAATTTTTGTATTTTTAGTAGAGACGGGGTTTCACCACATTGGCCAGGCTGGTCTTGAACTCCTGACCTCAGATGATCCACCCGCCTTGGCCTCCCTAAGTGATGGGATTACAGGTGTAAGCCACCACACCTGGATTTTATAAAGAGCAACTCCAGTGGGCGCCACACATACACACATTTTCCTGGAGCTTTGTGGGTAGAGTTGAAAATTCTCTCTCTCTAATCCTTTAATCACTTGGTCTTTCTAGTGACTGGTTCCATCCTGAAGCTATCTAGGAGCCCTACTCTAAATTACTTCTTTATCATAAACTCAGGTGTTATCAAAGAAGCTCACTATATATAACAAAAGACACTCCTATCACACAGATAATCCCAAGAGTTCTGACTCTGTTTGCCCAAACCAGAGACAAAGACTAAATATATTTCATATTATGCCACACAACAGAATGCAATTGGCTATAAACAACAAATCATATAAGTAAGGACATTCAAGCCACATTTCCAAATGGCTTACTGGTTCAAACTATGGTTCAGTTCGAACTATTCAATAGAATGATTAAAAAATATATTTTATCCTAAAATATATCATAACATTAGACAACAACATAATAAAAAGTCAATGTAGGGCCAGGTTCGGTGGCTCACACCTGTAATCCCATCACTTTGGGAGGTCTTTGAGATCAGGAGTTTAGAACGATACTCCATCTCAAATAAAAAAAAATAAAAAAAAATAAAACAATGTGGTCCTCATTTTGCAGAACAAGGCCTAATTAAAGCTCACCAAAGACACACGGGCATATTACATATTACTATTCTCCCCTTTTGTAGACAAGGAAGCAGATGCACAGAAATCATATGACATCTTAAAGACTATAACAGTCAGCAAGGCATGGTGGCTCATGCCTGTTATTCTAGCACTTCGAGAGGTGGAGGTGGACGGATCACCTGAGGTCAGGAGTTCAAGACCAGCCTGACCAACATGGAGAAACCCCACCTCTACTAAAAATACAAAATTAGCCAGGTGTGGTGGCACGTGCCTGTAATCCCAGCTACTCCAGAGGCTGAGGCAGGAGAATTGCTTGAACCCGGGAGGCAGAGGTTGCAGTGAGCCGAGATCACACCGTTGCACTCCAGCCTGGGCAACAAGAGCAAAACTTCCCCTCAAAAAAAAAAAAGAAAGAAAGAAAAAAGACTATAATAGTGTCCAGGTATCTTATCCAATATTCTGTCTAATACCTAAAAGAATAGATGCTTGGAACTACTTTCTTCCCTCCTGCCTGTTTTTTCATCCCTCTCTCATGTCTATTGAATAGAGAAAGCAGTAACTTGAGTTTTCTAATAGTCAAGTCATCTGCTAAAATGATATTACAGTTCAAAGAGTTACCAAGTTAATTGGATTTTGATTCCACCTAAAATACTCTTAGATGCCCGATCTCCTGGTCAAAGAGGAAACAAGTAAGTTGGCTCCAAGACTGCAACTCAGGTAGCTAAGTGACATCATAACACAGAATGAGCGGATTATTCAAATAAGACATACCAATAGTTATTCCTGAGTTTATTGGTTATGTGCTTATTGACCTTATGAAGAAATACAACAAAAGCATCCATTTGTGAGATGCATCTAAAACTCACTAGATAAATAAGAAGACAATACTTCTATGTGATGAAAAAAATACCAGATCCCAAAATGATACATTTTGGGTTAACTCCCTTCACAAAAGGGTCAACTACTAGGTCAACTTAATTTCTTAATTTTTAAAAAATTTTGGGCCGGGTGTGGTGGTTCATGCCTGTAATCCAAGCACTTTGGAGGCCAAGGCAGGCAGATCACCTGAGGTCGGGAGTTCAAGACCAGCCTGACCAACATGGTGAAACCCCATCTTAAAAAAAAAAAAAAAATTGGTAGAGATGGGGTCTCACTATGTTGACTAGGCTGGTATCAAACTCCTGGCTTCAAGTGATGCTCCCACTCTAGCTTCTTAAAGTGTTAGGATTATTGGCATGAGCCACTGAGCCTTACCTAATTTTTTTTTTTTTTTGTATATGAAAACTTGTTTCTAAAAGTAGAAAACTGACCTATAAGCAGTTTGATTTCCAAATACAGCAACCACACTAATAAAAGAACCAGAATTTTAATGAAAACAGAACAGAAAAGATAAAAAAAAAAAAAGAACCAGAATTTTTTGTAAAGTTAGTATTAAGAAATGATGGTGTTTATTAGCATTAATAATAAATTTCACAAAAGTAGTGGTCAAAAGCTAAAACTAAAGAACAGACTATTATTTGAATTAGCTTTAACAGAAAAGTAGGGTTTGGACATGGCATAAGAATAAAAATTAAGTGCAAATATGGAGAGTTTAATTGGTGATGTATAAGATGCACTAAAGTAAGAAATGACATGAAATAAGGAAGACTGGCTAAGGAGTCACTTTAATTTTCCCAGACCTGATGGGAGTCCAACATGAAGTAACAAGAGGAGCCTATAATAAGATGATGGGATGAGATAGAGAGAAGTCAGGTATGAAAGGTGGCGGAGATAAAATTGACAAGAATCAAAATCTAAATGGATTTAGAAGAGAAAGGAAAATATTAAAGATGATTAAAATTTTAGGATTTAAAAAAAGAAATCTTATTATATATTGTCATGGGCTCAGGAAAGTGTTGCAGTCCAACAGGTTCTTCTTGCTTGCTGCACAGTAAAGCCAATACACTGAGACAGCAGTGTTACCACAGAGAAAGTGTTTAATTTTCTCAAAGCCACTGAGCAGAAGGAAGGGAAACATTTCTGAAATCCATCTCAGAGTCTAGGGTTTTTAAGGATAATTTGGTGGACAAGGGGCTAGGGAATGAGTGCTGCTGATTTGTTAGAGATGAAATCATAAAAATATCAAAAGTGTCTCATGTGCTGAGTCAGTTTCTGAGTGGGGGTCACAGTTTGAGTTGAGTCAGTTCTTAGGTATGGGTCACAGGTACAAGTGGCATCATTTGGTCTGCAAGAATGCAAAAGTCCTAAAAATGTCTCAAATGTCAGTCTTAGGTTTTGGAATAATGATACCATCTATAGGAACAATTGAGGAGTTACAAATCTTTTGACCTCCAGCTACATGACTTCTGAGCAGTAAACAATAACACAAAAGCAAGTAAGGCAACAATGTCAGGTTATCACTTAACTATGCCTACATCTTAAAATAATTCATGCCCCTTTCATAATTCTAACCTTGTGGCCTTTCCTTAGCTTTACAAAGGCAGTTTGGTTCCCAAACAAGGAGGTTAATTTCAGGAAGGGAGTATTATCATCCTTGCTTTAAGGTTAAACTGTAAACTCAATTACTCCCATAGTTAGCTTGGCCTATCCCCAAGAATGAGCAGAGATAGTTAGTTTGTGACACTAGAATCAAGATGGCGTCAGCTCTGTTAAATTTTTCTCACTGTTATAATTTTGCAAAGGCAATTTCAAAAGTCCTCAGAGATCATCTAGTACAATCTAATATTACCAAGATGAAATTTAAATTCCAGAGAGTTTAGGTGATTGATGCCGGGTCACACAGCCATTAGGGACGGAGTTAGACTATAACTTTTGACTTTCAATGTTCATATAACTTATCAAATATTTGAGACGTTATCAAGAGAGATAAGCTAAGGGAAATCACATTTAATAAAAATAAAGATAAAGATAACAACAACAATAATAATGGCTTTCATTTAGCCTGTTTACTGCAAACCAAGCAGTATACCAACTCTATATCCACATGTTTATCTCTGTAACTACCCTATGATGTAGGCACTATTATCATCATGGATAAGAAAACTGATTCTTACCAAGTGTATTAGTTTGCTCTCACACCATTAGAAAGAAATGCCTGAGGCTGGGTAATTTATGAAGAAAAGAGGTTTAACTGACTTGCAGTTTTACAGGCAGTCAAGGATGCATGGCTGGGGAGGCCACAGCAAATATTCAGTCATGGAAGAAAGTGAAGGAGAAGAAGGCTCCTTTCACATGGCCAGAGCAGGAGGAAGAGAGAGAAGGGGGATGTGCCACACACCTGTAAACAACCAGATCTTCTGAGAACTCACCCGTTATCCTAACCTAGAGAGATGATGTTAAATCATTCCTGAGAACTCTGCCCCTGTGATCCAATCACTTCTGACCAAGCCTCACTCCAATACTGGGGATCACAATTTGACATGAAATTCAGTGGGTACACAACTCTAAACCATGTCACTGAGGTTACATCACTTTTCCAAAATCACAGACCAGATAAAAGGCAGGTCTTGGTTCAAACCCAGACAATCCAGACTACAGAGTGTGCATTTTTACTCACTTTGTGTCTTACTGACCCCGAAGGACCACTGGGACATTCAAGTAGAGATATCCAACAAGTTGTTATAAAGTTGATACCACGTTTTGGATGGAGGTCAAAGCTGAAGACACAGATAAAGGCCAGTGCTGAAGCTATGGAAACACATGAGACTATGAAAGTAAAGAATGTAAGAAAAAAACGAGAAGGAAAAGAAAAGGAGCTGGCAGCATATTCTTCAAATGGGATTGCCTTATAGAGCAAGAGGACAGAGAGTCTGAAGAAGAATAATCACAAAGATGGGAGAAAAGGCAACAGTTACAGTAAGCTCCCTTACTGTATTCAATTCTACTTGTCAGTTTGTTGCTATTGTTGCCGTTGTTGAATTTTTTTTACTTTTTGAAAACCTCTAAGCAGACGTGAGAATAAAGATAAACAAAGAATCTTAGCCTGGCACAGAAAGGTTTTCTGTTTAAGATGGCTTATTTACCCAGAGGTTGCATCTCTGCCATTTCTCATTGAGATCAATTCTCAGATCTCAATTTTTGACCTGATCTTTAGATTCCAATTTTCCCCTAACCTTTGGGGTCAGCTTTACCTGATCTTGCATTGTCTCTTCAGCTACAACCCATGAGACTCTTCAGCTCAGAATGATCTATTCAGTCCTGATCTTTGATGTCACCTGTCAAAGTTTGTTTAATTTTAAGAAACAGCAACCATCTGAAGTTAGCTTAAGTAAAGGTAATGTCCTTTTGTTAAGGAATGTCTCATTACCCAAGGCCAGGAAAAGTAACCAGACCACAAGAAGGGATGGGTACAGAAAAATGACACAAAGTCTCTCTCTCATCACATGGTCAACCACACCTTATTGATTTTGTGAACCTGCTTTATACTTTTTTTTTTAATCTACTGACCAGTTTTCATTGCTTGGACATCAAACTCACTGTCCTCAAATAGCCATTCAGGTACCCTAGTTTTAATGTTTTTTTAACTTTGGGAATGGCCATGAACAAATACATTTTCTCATGTCTCTAATTTCACACTCTCACATGAGACAATCTCATGGTCTCAACTTGGTTTAGCTATTCACTCCAGTCTTCAGCTGTGACCAATAAACAGTTTTTGTTTATTATTTTTCTTTTTGAGACAGGGTCTCCCTCTGTTGTCCAGGCTGGTGTGCAGTGGTGCAAACATGGCTTGCTGCAGCCTCAAGCTCCTGAGTTCAAGCTCTTCCCTCATCCCAGCTGCCCAAGTAGCTGAGACCACAGGTGCACACCATCATGCCCAGCTGATGTTTTAATTTTGTAGAGAAAGGGTTTCACTATTGTTGCCCATGCTGGTCTTGGATTCCTGGGCTCAAGCAATCTTCCCAGCTTGGTCTCCCAAAGTGCTGGGATTATAGGCATGAGCCACCATGCCATGCCAGCCAGTTGTAAAAGTTAAAAAAAAAAGTGGCCACACTACATGAATCACATCCAAATAATTGGAAGTGCACCTATTTCTTCCTTCCATAAGACTCTCTAGAAAGAACTAACTCAAAATGGAATGTCATGGGGCAATTCCAGAAAAAAACTATTCCATCTTCCAATCCAGATACGTATGCAGTATAACCATACCTGTAAGAACTTCCTGACAATATAAAATCAAGAGAGGTTCTGGAAGGATTTCACAGGTCTGAGCTGTCTGAGTACTTTTGTGCTGAAAAGAGACAGCACCCATCCTGAATGCAGATATTTCTCTTCAGAATTTGCTAGAATCAGATCTATCACATCATTGTCAATAATTGTGGATGTATAAAGAAATGATACTAATAATGATAACAGCAGTTCTAACAACTTCTACTTCTCACGCTTCGCAGACAAGGACCATTCTGAATGATTTTACAAGCCGGCTGCGGTGGCTCATATCTGTAATCCCAGCACTTTGTGAGGCCAAGCTGGGCAGATCACTTGAGGCCAGGAGTTTGAGAGCAGCCTGGCCAACATGGCTAAAATCCATCTATACTAAAAATATAAAAATTATCTGGGCATGGTGGTGCATGCCTGTAGTCCCAGCTACTCGGGAGGTTGAGGCAAGAGAATTGCTTGGACCTGGGAGGCAGAGGTTGTAGTGAGCTGAGATCACACCACTGCACTCTAGCCTGGGCAACAGAGCGAGACTCTGCCAAAAAAAAAAAAAAAAAAAAAAAGATTTTATCAACAGCTACACATTTCATGTGCACAATAGTTCCAGTGGCATTTTCCACTCTTATCCCACTTTACAGTTGAGTAAACATGCAGAAAGAGGTTAAGTTATTGGTTAAAGGTCACTCAGTTTTCCCAAAGTTGCACAAATCCAGATGGAACCAGAGTTTGAATCCAGGCATGCTTAGCTACGAAGCTCACATTATCGGTACACTATCAGACCTTATCTCTGCTTACCAGAGTTTGTGTTTGGAAGAAATGATCTAAGATCAAACAGAGGTTTGTTTGATCAGCCTGCAGTTACTTATGCGAGGAATAAAGTAGCAATCTTCCAGCTCTACAACTTTTGTGTTTCAAGCTGGCATAAAGGGATCTGCATAGCTTGTTTGATTGAATGCTATCATTCCCAGGATGTTTCCCCTCTCTTTCCCTGTGCTCCTTTCTTCACCACCCTTGTGTTAGAGTCTGCTATTAAAGTAGATGGAAATCAAATGCTTAGACACGCAGAAAAATATGGATATGCTATCCACATGACGCTAAGACAAAAATGGCAGGAAATGGAGAAAACGATACTACGGGCAGCCAGGAGTTCCTCTCCTGACACCTCATGGCAGGGAAAGGCAAGTGTACACAGTCTTTTGAAGCCTCTTTCTTTCCTTAGATGAATCAGTTCAGGAGTGAACTGCATACATTGTTAAAATATCCAATGAGGGGTGGAAAGAATGGCACAGTCTTACGGGAGTTTAAAAGGTATCTGTTCTTCTCCTGCATTTTAAAGTCAAGCTGGCTGTCTTTGGTGTAGTCTCTTTGGCAGGCCAAAATGTTTATGTGTTTTGAAGAAAATGATGTGTGTTCTTCTTTGTAGTTTTGCTAAGCATTTAAAAGCACAAAAGAGGATCTTTTAAAAATGTAACTGCAATTGAAATGCCTAGAGAACAGAAGCGGCAGAAATGGCTAGTGTAGGCACACTCCAGAGCTTTGAGCACGATGCTCAGACTGAAGGAGGATCAGAAGAATTCACTGGAGTTAACAAAAGCATTATTTATAGAAGCGGAAAAGGGTAAGAAGCTGATAGGCACGCTGGTAGTTAGACACAATATTTGCTGACTCTTTTTCAAATACGTTTTTGATAATAGCTATTGAATCTGGCTAACGTGGACATTACTTATGGTTCTGAGTTCATTAAAAATGCACACATCTGTGTGTATATGTGCTTCATCGGATGTGCATGTGGACTAAATGCATCAGAAGTCCTGCTAAATACTCTCAGAATCACATCTATGAGGCGTTCCCACATTTTCAGAACTAAGACCATGGTGCTTTTCAAGTAAGTTTTATTAAGAAATATAGTAAAGGAGCAGGTTTTTTCATCTTCTGATTTGATGACATGACCATGCAAGCCCACTCTAGAGCTTTAAAGGAAAGCCCAGTGAATTTTAAGACCTAGGCCTCCAGGTGACAATTATTTCTAGAATTTTACATTTTTGTCTTTTCATGTGTTTGTGGTTTCCTAAGCAAAATCTCCTGCCCCTACGGTCTTGCTCACCTGCTCCCAGGAAGAGAGAATGCCCTTCCTGTTCACTTTATGTGTTTGTTATGAGGAAGATGGATGCAGACAGTATTGCCCTCTTCTTTCTGCATTTTCTCTGTCTACCTCCCTTCTCTGCCTTGGGCTTTGTCAGTTCCTTTCTCTCTACACTGCATCTCTTTTAGTTCCAAAAATAGATCATTCAATTTAGGAAGAACAATTAACTGGAAAGAAAAAAAAATCTCAAGTATGGGGAGGCATTTCAGCTTCTCTATCAGGCATGAAGTAATTGGCAACACCATAGCAGCATCTTTACTGGGGATCCTGTTTCATTCTTAAATGTGAGCTTCAGGAAAATCATGGACTCAGAAAAATTGGACTCACTTTTACAGGTCCCCAACACCTCCCTTGTCGGCTCCAAACATGTCACAGAACAATGGCACAAAGAAGACTTTACTGCTGGGATTTCACTAGTGTTTCTACTAGATTTGTTCCATGCAGCACTCTTGGATATTTTGCATGATTTCTTACCCAGTAAATATTTATGTTCTCAATACATTGACCTGTCCCTTGAAACCTTTTATGTCTGGAGCATTCTAATCGTGTCAAGGGGGATTTCACTTAACATTGTAGTCATCTTAGGGCAACGTTTCTCCAGGTGTGATCTTTAGAAACACCTAAATTAGAATCACTGGGGTCTTTGTTTAAAAAGGCAGAGTCCTAGCCTACGTCTCAAACAGAATATTCAGGTGATTTTAATGGATTTGAGGAACACTAACTTAAGGATTCTTCATAAAGCATGGCCTAGTTTAGAAAGTTAAAAACCTTTTAAAACAGTAGTTCTCAACGGAGGGGATTTTGTCTTCCAGAGCAAGGTCTATGGATATTTTTGATTGTCAAAGCCAGAAGGGGTGAGTGGGTACTACTGGTTTCTAATGGGTAGAGTCCAGGAACAGTGCAAAATATTTTACAATACTCTATTGCCCACTTCTGCCTCCCAAAGTCTGGGATTACAGGTGTGAGCCACCATGCCTAGCCTAAATTTAATTTAATTTAAATTAATAATTTAAGTAGCCACAGGTGGTTAGTGGTAACCATATTAAATAGCAGAAATCTACAGGCTAGACATTTTCCTTCTACAAAATTTTACACAGTATTTTCCCTTCACCATCCAAGCCTGCCTTCAGAAGTAACTAGGACTTCCCACTCCTGAGCCGTCCCACAACAAAGAATTGTTCAACCCAAAATGTCAATAGCGCTGACTTTCAGTAACCCTGCTGTGGAGGGATGGTCATTTCTGATCCCAATCTGGAATTTCCAGTCACTAGACAGATAAAAATTCTTAGAGCCACCTCTGAATTCTACTGATAATGAAGTTAAAACAAGGAGTAAGCTATTTATGTATAAGAATAAAGTCAACTGAAAACCCGCAGTCTGGTTTTCTAATAACTCCCTCTGGAAACCATTCTAATGTTACTGGAAGGGGACTGTGAGAGAAAAGGATGTAAACAATGACAGAATTGGAAAGAAGAAAATAGCAATTAAGACAAGTCAACATATTATGGAGAATGAGAAATGCTTGAATCAATGCCATCTTATCTAGGGTTCAAGTTTATCTATTTTGTTGAAAGTGCTTAGTTGGTGAGGAAAATAGTCAACGCAGGGAAGCAAAAGGCAAGTTGATTTTTAGTGCTGCAACCAGAAAAGGCTCAGGAATGGGAAGTCCTAGTTACTTCTGAAGGCAGGCTTGGAGGGTGAAGGAAAAGTATTGTGTAAAATCTTGTAAAAGAAAAAAGTCTAGCCTCTAGATTTCTGCTATTTAATATGGTTACCACTAGCCACCTGTGGCTACTTAAATTATTAATTTAAATTAGATTAAATTTAGGCTGGATGTGGTGGCTCACACCTGTAATCCCAGACTTTGGGAGGCAGAGGTGGGCAATAGAGAGAGACCCCGTCTCAAAAAAGAAAAAAGAAAGAAAAAGAAATTACAAAAAACAGATACAGACTTCAAGAATTCCAGAGATTAGAATTATCACAACCAAAATATTATATACACACAGGTGCACACACACACACTTGGATATATATGTATATTTACACACACACACACATATATATATATATATACAGCCACATATCACATAGTGATGGTTTGGTCAACAAAAACAGGTTGCATAGGCTGGGGACAGTGGCCCACACCTGTAATCCCGCACTCTGGGAGACTGAGGCGGGTGGATAGCTTGAGCCCAGGAATTCTAGATCAGCCTGGCCAACATGGCTGATCATCTCTACTAAAAACAAAAATTAGGTGGGGGTGGTGGCATGCACCTGTAATCTCAGCTACTTGGGAGACTGAGGCAGCAGAATCACTTGAACCCAGGAGGCGGAGGTCCTAGCAAGCTGAGATTGTGCCACCGAACTACAGCCTGGGCGACAGAGCCAAACTCCATCTCAAAAAAAAAAAAAAAAAAAACAGATTGCATGCATGACGGTAGTCCCATTAGATTATAATGGAGCTGAAAAATATCTATAGCCTAGTGACATCATAGCCATCATAACATAGCAGCACAATGCAGTACTCGTGTCTTTGTGGTGATGGTGTAAACACACCTACTGCCAGTCCTATGGAAATACAGCACACACAATTACGTACAGTTTATAATACTTGATAATGACAATAAACAACTATGCGAGTGGTTTATGTATTTACTATACTATACTTTTAAATCATTATTTTAGAGTGAACTTCAGCTAATTATTTTTTACAAATTAACTGTTAAGGCCAGGCGAGGTGGCTCACGCCTACAATCCCAGCATTTTGGGAGGCCAAGGCGAGCAGATCGTGAGGTCAGGTGTTCAAGACCAGCCTGGCCAACGTAGTGAAACCCGTCTCTACTAAAAATACAAAAATTTAGCCAGGCTTGGTGGTGTGCACTTGTAATCCCAGTTACTTGAGAGGCTGAGGCAGGAGAATTGCTTGAACCCGGAGGCAGAGATTGCAGTGAATCAAGACTGCACCTCTGCACTCTAGCCCCCGTGACAGTGCAGGACTCCATCTCAAAAAAAAAAAAAAATTACCTGTTAAACAGCTTCAGGCAAGTCTTTCAGGAGGTATTCCAGACAAAAGCATTGCTATTATAAGAGCTGACAGCTCCATGTGTATTATTGCCCCTGAAGATCTTCTTGTAGGGCAAGATAAGGAGGTAGAAGACAGTGATTCTGACCCCGTGTAAGCCCAGGGTAATGTGTGTTTTTGTGTCTTAGTTTTTAACAAAAAGTTTAGAAAGTAAAAAAATTAAAAATAGAAAAATGTGTATAGAATAAGGATACATAGGAAGAAAATATTTTTGTACAACTGTACAATCTGTGTTTTAAGCTAAGTGTTATTATAAAAGAGTCAAAAAGCTAAAGAAAATTTTAGAAAGTATATAAAGTAAAAAGTTACAGTAAGGTATGTTTAATTTATTATTGAATAAAGATTTTTTTTTCTTTTTTGAGACACAGTCTAACTGTCATACAGGCTGGAGTGCAGTGGTCCAATCTTGACTGACTGCGGTCTCCGGCTCCTGGGTTCAAGCAATTATCCTGCCTCAGCCCCTCGAATAGCTGGGAATACAGGCACACACAGCCACACCTGGCTAATTTTTGTCTTTTTGGTAGAGATAGGGTTTTGCTATGTTGGCCAGGCTGGTCTTGAATCCTGAGCTCAAGCAATCTGCCTGCCTTGGTCTCCCAAAGTCCTGGGATCACAGCCATGAGCCATCATGTCCAGCCTTTCTAAAATATTTTTCTTTTAATAGAGACAGGGTCTCACTATGCTTATTGCCCAGGCTGGTCTCGAAGTCCTGAGCTCAAGCTATCCTCCAGCATCAGGCTCCCAATGTGCTGGGATTACAGGCATCGGTCACCGGGCAAGGCAATTTATTTATTATGCTCTATAACTTCTATTTATAATATAACAGTATTTTAAATGTCCTAACTTCTAAAAAATAATTTATTTTTATTTTATTTTTAGGAGCTTTCTGGCAAAAAAGAAAAAAGAAAGAAATCAAGCCTGACAGACAAATTCTAAAAGAGCTGTAACACTACAAAATAATTTTTAAGATAGTAAATTATTCCCAATCTAGAATTCTATACTCAACCAAACTGTCAATCAAGGATGAGGGCAATAATCAAGAATAAATACACAGATATATAAGATGGCCAAAAATTTCCTTCCCATATACTCTGTTAATATTAGGAACTAAACTAAGAAACAGGAGAATTTGGGATCCAGGAAACTGGGGATCCTAACCAAAGGAGGCAAAGATAGTATCCAGGATATGGTAGGGAGGAGTTTCAGGATGTCAGCTTGAAGCCACAGTACAGATTGGAGCAGAAGTATGGAGAATTCAAAAAAAGATGTTTTCAACAAGCAGTTAGAACTACTGGACTACATGATGCATTTGATCCTGTGGAACGGTAGAGTTCTGTAAGTTCCGGAAACATTAGTGATAGGTACAAAAAAACCCCAAATTTTTAAAGGACAACTACTAATTGTAGAATTGTTTTTAAGTACAGAGAAACAAAAACATACTATTAGATTACACGACTTAGCCATAAGAAATATTTACATAGTGAGGCCAGGCGCGGTGGCAAAATGACAAAACCCCATCTCTACAAAAAATAGAAAAATTAGTTAGCTGTGGCGGCACACACCTGTAGTCTCAGCTACTCGGGAGACTGGGTTGGGACTATTGCTTAAGCTCAGAAGGTAAAGGTTGCACTGAGCCGTGATCGCATCACTGCACTCCAGCCTGAGCGACAGAGTGAGACCCTGTCTCAAAAAAAAGAAGAAAAGAGAAGAGAAAAGAAATAAAGTAAGGATTATGTACTGATTAAAACTGAAAATATGGTAGAACTATATTGGCAGATTGGGGAGGATTATCTGTAAAAAATAGGGATAGTATAAGACAGTTAACTCTTAAACTTCTATGATAGCAAATTAATACAACGTCCTAACTGGAAAAAAAAAAAAGCAATTTAAGTGTACTATTTAGAAATAGAAGCCCATTAAAAAAATACCATACCCTCCCTGCGTGGTGACAGGCGCGGGCTTTGGCTGTGACTTCCCTCACGTCGGCGTTGGCTGCCGGGCTGCAGCAGCTCTTGCACAGCTGCTCCCTCCGCCCTCGTGCCTTCCACCTCGTGGCAGTTCGAAATGAAGCTATTGTCTTTTCTGGAAAGAAACTGGCCCAGCAGATCAAGCAGCAGGTGCGGCAGGAGATGGAAGAGTGGATGGCCTCGGGCAACAAATGGCCACACCTGAGCGTGCTCATGACGGTCAGCGAGAATCCTGCAAGTCACTCCTCCTTCCTCAACAAAATCAGGGCAGCTGTGGGAATCAGCAGTGAGACCAGCTTCAGTTTCAGAGGAAGAACTGTTGAATTTAATCAATAAACTGAGTAACGATGGTAATGTAGATGGCCTCGTTGTTCAGGTGTATAGATGAAAGATCTGGTCACGCTGTTTCTCCAGACAAGGATGTGGATGGCTTTCATGTAATTGATGTAGGGTGAAAGTGTCTGGACCTGTATTCCATGTTACCGGCTACCCCATGGGATGTGTGGAAAATCATTAAGCGAACTGGCATTCCAACCCTAGGGAAGAATGTGGATGTGGCTGGAAGGTCAAATAATGTTGGAATGCCGGTTGCAATGGACTGAACACATGAGGCACATGACCGTCCCAGAGGTGACACCACTGTTAAAATAGCTCATCAATATACTCCCGAAGAGCAGTTGAAGAAACATACAGTTCTTGCAGATATTGTAATATCTGCTGCAGGTATTCCAAATCTGACCACAGCAGATATGATCAAGAAAGGAGCAGCAGTCATTGATGTGGGAATAAATAGAGTTCACGATCCCCTAACTGCCAAACCCAAGTTGGTCGGAGATGTGAATTTTGAAGGAGTCAGACAAAAACCCGGTTATATTACTCCAGTTCCTGGAGGTGTTGGCCCCATGGCAGTGGCAATGTTTATGAAGAATACCATTATTGCTGCAAAAAAAGATGCTAAGCTTGAAGAACAAGAAGTGCTGAAGTCTCAAGAGCTTGGAGTAGCCACTAATTAACTGTTGTGGCTTCTATGTCATGAACAGTACTCCAAGCCAGCTCCAAGAAGCAAAGGAGGCCAACAGAAATGCAGTGTTTTTAATTTATTCTACCAAAATGGTTTAAAACGATGCTTTGCATTTAGTGAAAGCTTAAGTGGGTGGGTGTGCACATACCTCTGCAGTACGTCACCAGGGAGCGTTCCAGTGTCATGCAGTGTCATGTGATCTAACCAAGAGCAGCCATTAACCTCGTGATGAACATGGAAGACACTGTCATATGGAGAATGGACGCTTAACTTTGTCAAGCGCTCGGTTAAACATTTGCCTTTGCTAGGATTGCATTTCCCAAATGCTATTCCAATAAAAGTTGATACTCATTTCAGGTACCTAACCTTTTGAGTTCAACTGATCAAACTAAAGGAAAAGCATTGCTAAAGAAAATTAGGGAAAAGGTGAAGAAGAAAAAATGGTAGTCACTGAGTAGGAAAATAATTACTCTAATTTACATATGTATTGATTGGTAACCAGATTTATCGAAGTAGAACTGAATTGGCTAAGAAAGAAGAAAAACTACATGTTAATCGTTTTCCAAAGCTACCTTTTTGAGGCTTCATCATAGGGAAAATGTTTAGGATTGTTCCTTGCTGTTAGCCCTCATTTTATGCGTGTTACCCTTCAGTAAGTTCTCCCATTTTAGTTTTCTAGGATTGAAAGGCTTCTATTATACATTATTCATTTGTATAATGAATATTTGTCTTTTGCTATAGACTTTAACTTCATTGTTAAATTTTTATATTGTATGGTTTCTTTGGTATGTCTTAAAACCTATTTTTGAAAAACAAACTTAGCTTGGTAATCATTTCAGCCTCTTGGGTAAGTATCCAACTTACTTTTCCACCAAAGAACTGTCAGCAGCTGCCTGCTTTTCTGTGATGTACCCTGTTGACTTTTCCAGAAAATTTTTAAGAGTTTGAGTTAATATTGAATTTAATCAGACTTTCTGATTCAAGGATCTTTTTTTTCTCTTTTTTAATAAAACCCAAAACCAAAACAAAATACCGTAAAAGTAGCTAGCATTGCAGGTTATTGTTGCCTCTGGGAAATGGGATTGAGGTGAAAATGGACAAAGGAAGGACTAATGCTCTTGGTTAAATGCATTAAAGTAGAACTGGACTTTTTTTTTTTTTTTTGAGAGGGAGTTTCACTTGTGTTGCCCAGGCTGGAGTACAATGACACAATCTTGGCTCACTGCAACATTTGCCTCCTGGGTTCAAGTGATTTTTCTGTCTTAGTCTCCCAAGTAGCTGCCCCATCATGCCCGGCTAATTTTGTACTTTTAGTAGAGACGGGGTTTCTCCATGTTGGTCAGGCTGGTCTCGAACTCCGACCTCAGGTGATCCACCCGCCTCGGCCTCCCAAAGTGCTGGGATTACAGGCGCGAGCCACTGTGCCCGGCCAGACATCTTAAACTATGTAAATATTACTTTGATTTTTTAAAAAATAAAATAAAAATAAAAATCACAAGCTGGACTCTGTGGCTCATGCCTGTAATCCCAGCACTTTTCAGAAGCCAAGGCTGTGGATTGCTTAAGCCCAGGAGATGGAGACCAGCCTGAGCAACATGGCAAAACCCTTCTCTACCAAAAACACAAAAGAATTAGCACAGCATGGTGTCTCACACCTGTACTTCCAGCTACTTGAGGGGCTAACACGGAAGAATCACTTAAGCCTAGGGAGGTGGAGGCTGCAAGGAGCCACCAGCAAGCCACTGCACTCCAGCCTGGGTGACAGAGTGAGACCCTGTCTCAGAAAAATAAAAATAAAAATAAATGTAAAAAATGCAACAAATTGCGGTGGCTCATGCTTATAATCCCAGCACTTTGGGAGGCCGTGGCGGGTGGATCATCTGAGATCAGGAGTTTGAGACCAGCCTGGCTAACATGGTGAAACCCCGCCTCTACTAAAAATACAAAAAATTAGTCGGGCATGGTGGCAAATGCCTGTAATCCCAGCTACTCAGGAGGCTGAGGCTGGAGAATCACTTGAACCTGGGAGGTGGAGGTTGCAGTGAGTGGAGATTGCACCATTGCACTCCAGCTTGGGCGACAAGAGGGAAACTCCGTCTCAAAAAAAAAAAACAATGCAACCAATTTAAGACATGATGCATCAAGAGCAAGAAGTCCTTCCGTAAATGTGTTAGCATTCCAAATATATGCTTTCGTTCCAAGGCAATAATTACCTTGGCAATCTTTAGGTGGCAATCAGACTTTTCACTAGTATATATTTCAGTGAACTCTAGAAATATACTAATCTTAATAAATTTTAATAAGTCATATTGAGGTAGGCATGGGACTCAACTCCAGAGGCAGGCCTAGGACATCCACCCAAACTGAGAACTTGCTAAAACAGGGACGTAGCAGAAGCAGCTTCCCACAAGACACGTGCACCAGTGTGCCACCTCAATTTACCATTGCCATGACAACACCTGGAAGTTACCACCCCTTTCTATGGCAACGCCCTGATAACCCAGAAGTTATCACTCTTTTCTAGAAACTTCTGTTTAAATCACCCCTTAATTTGCATGTAATTAAAAATGGGTATAAAGGAGTGCAGCACTGCCTCTGAGCTGTTCCTCTGGTCACACTGCCTATGGGGTAACCCTGCTCTACAAGGAGGAGTACCTTTGCTGCAGCTGGACACTGCAGTTGTGTCTATTTGGCCCTCATAGTTTATTAGTTATTCATTTGATGTTAGATTGAATATTATAGTTTCTTGGAAAAAATGGAGTTTTTCATTGACAGAAACTTATTAATATGCATAGTTACTTTCACTTTCAATCACCCAACCACCCCACCCCTTCCTGGATCTATCAATATGTATTTATGTGTCTTTTTTTTTTAAGAGACAGAATCTCTGTCTTGACCCAGGCTAGAGTACAGTAGCATACCATAGCTCACTGTAACCTTGAACTCCAAGGCTCAAGAGGTTCTCCCACCTCAGCCTCTGGAGTGGCTAGGACGACAGGCCTGTGCCACCATTCCTAATTGTTTTTATTTTTGTAGCTATGAAGTCTCGCTATGTTGCCCAGGTTGGTTGCAAATTCCTGGCCTCAAGCAATCCTCGCGCCTCAGCCTCCCAATCTTTTACTTAGTACTTACTTTTAAAAACTTACCTTAAAAAAAAAAAAAAAAAAAAACCTGCCTTGAGAATATATTACCCACTTATTCTGGGTTCTAGGCATTACTTGATTATTGATCATAACTCTTCAAGGTTGGTATTATATTTAGTTTTTTAGTTTTTTGACACAGTCTCACTCTGTCACTTAGGCTGGACTGCAATGACACCATCTTGGCTCACTGTAACCTCCGCCTCCCAGGTTCAAGTGATTCTTCAGCCTCAGCCTCCCAAGTAGCTGGGATTACAGGTGCCCACCACCATACCCAGCTAATTTTTGTATTTTTAGTAGGCTTGGGTTTCACCATGTTGGTCAGGCTGGTCTTGAACTCCTGACCTCAAGTGATCTGCCCACCTCAGCCTCCCAAAGTGCCAGGATTACAGATGTAAGCCACCACACCTGGCCTATATTTATTTTATAAAAGAGAAAATGGAGGCTCTGGAGTTTAGTACATTGAATTGTGTCCCCAAAAAGTTATGCTGCAGTCCTTACCCCCAGTACCTGTGAATGTTTTCATAAATACAAACATGATAAAATTAGGCCATACTGGATTAGGGTAGACCCTAAATTCAATGACCAATGTCCTAAATCCAGTGACTGGAGAGGGAGATTTGGAGACAGAGATCCAGAGAAAAGATGACTGTGTGAAAATGAATGCAGAAATTGGAGTGATACACCTGTTACCAAGGTGTGCCAACAGCTTCCAGAAGCTATGAAGAGTCAAAGAACGTTCTTCTCAAAAGCTTTCACAGGGAGCGTTTTCTTGCTGAAACCTTGAATAAATTGTTTTGATCAATTCGGTTCATGATAATTTGTTATGATAGCCCTTGGAAACTAATACTAGGGGTTGAATAATTTTCTCTTTTATCACACAACTAGGAAGTATCAAGGCTCACATTAAAACATTTTCTCAGACTTGAGCATTGGGTCAGCATCAGTTTTGCCCAGATATAGTGCCTTGAACATCTAATGAAAGGTGCAACTACTCTAGACTCTTTAGTTTTTCTACAAGTCTCCTAAGTACAGCTACAGTCTCAGGAAACGAAGAAGTCCGTGATCCAGTCTCTGCTTCCACGTGAGACTACCGCTGCACAATTATAACTGAGAATTTTTACAATGAAAGAGGTCTCTGACCTAACCAATTCCATCTTGCTTCTAACCTCCAAGCTGTCCTTTTTCCTCCCTGGGTGTAGGCTGAACTAACTTTGGGAGGAATTTAGTTTATAGTTTATAGTTTGCAACAAAGACAGCTTTTTCCCAAAACAAACCCCTTCCTGCCTGGGGACTAGACTGCCTTTGCAGGGCTAACAAATTAACCCAAGATTAGAAATTATGATTTAGGAGTCATGCAGCTGGAGGCTACAAGATCTGACCCTCCCCAAATTGTTCCTGGAGATAACATCACTACTGTAAAGCCTAAGATCAATGCTTGAGATAGTTTGCAGTCCCTGTGGGACCACAGGCACGCACCACCACATCCAACTTATTTTGGGTAGAGATGGGGTTTCAGCATGTTGCCCAGGCTGGTCTTGAACTCCTGAGCTGAAGCAACCTACTTCAACCCACCTCAGCCTCACAAAGTGCTGGATTATAGGCGTGAGCCACCATGCCTGGCCAAATTTCTTAATTTTAGTTATTAGATTGTTCAATTCCAGAATTTTGTTTAATTTATTTATAGATTACAATTCTCTTCTGAAATTCTCCATATTTTTTCATTTTTCTGGAACATATAAATCACAGTTGAAGTTCACATGTAATAATTCCAATATCTGGGCCTTCTGTCTGTGGGTCTGACCCTACTGTCTATTTTTTCTCTTTATTTTGTTTGTTTCACCTTGTTTACTCACATGTGTACTAATTCTTTTATAATAATGAATAATTGAATGCAGAAAATTCTGGAGATAATTTAAGATCCAGGTTGATGTTATCTCCTTCTAGATATCACTTCCAGTGTTCATTATCAGTGTTATCACTTCTGAGAGGCAGGTAAGTAGGATATGTAGGATCAGGTAAAAAAAAAAAAAATTTTTTTTTTTTTGAGACGGATCTCACTCTGTCGCCCAGGCTGGAGTGCAGTGGCCTGATCTTGGTTCACTGCAACCTCTGCCTCCTGCGTCCAAGCTTTCTTCTGCCTCAGCTTCCCGAGTAACTGGGATTACAGGCATGCACCACCATACCGGGCTAATTTTTATATTTCAGTAGAGATGGAGTTTCACCATGTTGGCCAGGTTGGTCTTGAACTCCTGACCTAAGGTGATCCACCAGCCTTAGCCTCCCAAAGTGCTGGGATTACAGGCATGAGCCACCATGCCTGGCCAGATAAGGTCGATTTAATCCAGTCTAGGATTTTGCTAATTAGAATCTGGATTTTAGACTTTCAAAGGGCTACTTCATTTTTTGGTTTACCTCTATTTTTAATGCAGCAGTAAGGCGTATATAAGAAACCCTCCTTCTTAGGGGCCCTTCAGTATATTGTTTATACTGGCTTTGTGATTTTTGTCAGCCACTTAAAAATTAGCAAATAACTCGGGGAAAAACAGACTGAAAGTGAGGCTTACTTCTCTGGACTCCCCTTCTCTCCTGGATCTTAGGGCCATAGGTCTTCACTGACTTTGTAATTCTCAAATACCTTCAAAAATATATATTTTTAAATTTAACACTTTCTAGATATTATTGTCAGTAACGATTGATATGCACTAGTCTGCCATACCCAGAAGTGGAAATCTAGAGTTGCTTTTTCTTTGTATCCTTGGAAAATTGAGCTTGATGGGTCTTGTTTTATAGTAAAAAGGACAAAGTCCAGTTCTTCAGTTCATAGAAAAGCCTCCATCATAGAGAGTGAGCTTCCATGTACTGGCACAGGATAAAGAAGGATAGCATTTTTATGGGAGGCAGTAAGGTGTTATAGGTGTATGTGTTGCAGGTCTCATCTATGCTTCATTTCCAATTTGTCCAGACAGGAAAAACTAAATCTAGGCAAAACCATGAAGTCTTATTATCTCACTATTTTTTGTTCTATTTGATAAGTACTGTCTTGCTGTCAGCTACATCATAATTTGGGGAAGTGTCAGATAAAATAATTCTTTAATCCCAACTAATGTAGGTACTTAATATTGATTTACAAAAGATGGTTGCTCTTAACTTATATATTTGATATTGACTTTATAAAATGTAATGTGATGAAGAGAAACATAAAACTTTCCATCATTTTATCATCATTACTTAGTCTATTAAACTATTTTATGTTGCCTTGAAATTTGTTGAAATCCAAAGTGCTCATTTGGGAATATAAAGTTCATTGATTATTCTTTACTTTTACCTATATTTAAATTCAAAGTAACGAAAAGACTTCAATGAGTTCTATAACTAAGCTCTACCAATTTTTTATTTTAAAATATTTTGATGCAGCAATTTACAAAAGAGGCACAGAATGTTGGAACTAGAAGAAATCTTAGTTGTCTCTGTAGCCTTGCCCTTTTCTGAAGCATGAATCCCTTACATCAAAAATATTCTGAAAATACTTCAGATTGTATATGAAAACATAGACTCGACTTAATGTTAATTACAAGAAATACTTTTTTTAAAAAAAAGAAAGAAAGAAAAATGGCTGGGCACGGTGTTTCATGCCTGTAATCCCAGCACTTTGGGAGGCCAAGGCAGGAGGATCGCGAGGTCAGGAGATCGAGACCACCCTGACCAATTAGGTAATTATGTCCTTAATATAGATAATAGATAAGGAAGTTTGCAGGCTTTGGTGATACATAATATTTAAAACCAAACAAAACAAAAGCGATAAGGAAGAAGTACAAGAGAAGAATGATGAGTTTAGTCAGTTTCCAACTGACTTTTCAGTGTAGTGTTCAGAGAAAACTTTTGATAAAGTGGACATCTATAAGATGGCTTACCAATCCTTCCTTTCTCTTGACATCTCTTTACCCCATCCACATAGCTACTGCCAGATTTTCCTTGCTTTTACATGATTCTCCTCCCCTGCCCAAAATTGATGATCCAGGGAGAAGCAACATACTGTTTTGTGTTTTTTTTTTTAAACAGGACCTCACTTTTTTTTTCTAAACAGGGTTGTGTGCAATCACGTATGTGTATGGTGGGGTACAATCATGACTCACTGTAGCCTCATCCTCCCAGGCTCAAATGATCCTCCCATCTCAGCCTCCTGAGTATCTGGAATCATAGGCATGTGCCACCATGCCCAGCTAATTTTTGTATTTCTTGTAGAGACAGGGTCTTGCTATGTTGCCCAGGCTGGTCTTGAATTCCTGTGCCCAATTCTCTTGCCCCAGCCTCCCAAAGTGGGATTACAGGTGTGAGCCACCATGCCCAGCAGCAACATACTCTTAATGATAGCTTGTTCTTGGGAGAAAAATGACTTATTTTTTCCTCTGAGCCACTTGTATTGCTAATATCAGTTTGTACTCCTGTGATGAACTTCAGTTGCCATGTGGGTTAAAATGGTGTTTGGCTACATGTACAAATAGAATGATCACAATTTTTTCAGAAAATACAGAATTATTTTTCTTATATAGTAAGTCCAGAGGTGGGTGGTCAAGGACCGATATGGTTTTACATATTGTTTGGAAATCCATATAGTTTTCCTTGAAATCAAGGATCCAAGTCATTTCTAGTTTCCTCTTTTTCCATTCATAATAGCACCTTTAATTTTCATGATCTGAAAATGACTATTTTATTTTCAGATATCACATTTATGCTCCAGGCAGCAATAGGAAAGAAAAGGGCAAAGGCATGAACATGCAGTCTGTCCATTTTTACTACAAAAAAAAAAAAAAAAAAAAAAGCTTTAACAGAAGTTCAGCCCAAGAAACTGCTTATTAGTTTGC